>JAHHFK020003569.1:0-121229 GCA_024533555.2 Aedes koreicus
CCGTAATTTTAGCCCTTATAGATTGCAACCAGACCTCTTCGAACGGAGTGTCTTTCATTGTATCTAAGAAGGGAAGTAAATTTTCAACTGCTCGGATGAATGCGTGCAGCTTCACAGGGTTACCATCGAAAGACGGGAGTTCCTTATTGCTTGAGGCGTTTGCATCGCCTTTAGCACTTTTTCGGCTCGTTGGAACATTTCGTTTGTTCGCAAAACTTGAGCCTCCTCTTCTTCTTGGTTTGGAACTGAATTATTCACTGGTTCCATTTTGAGAAAAAAAGGTCTCTATTTAAAAATCTATTTAATCACAATTTCACTAATTACAAATTATTTAAACGATTTCACTAATTTCACTTTTTCGGATTTGGAAAATTGAGAAAGCACTATAGTATTTTTTGATAGGTAGAGTAGAAGTAAATAGGTAGATAGTTAATTGAAAATTACTCACCGTGACAATCCGATGTTCGCTCGGGCTGGCCTGCCTGGCTGATGATGTAGATTTCTTCGAAGGGAGTTGGTCCGATTCTGCAAAGCTCTTCTGTAGAAATGGTTCACTACACTGCGATATTCACTCGCGGCGACCCGAAGGGTGGAAACTATTCACTACTTGTGAAATTTTACAAAACAAAGCGGCGCGCGAGTGCGCGAATTATGAACTCATTTTGGGGTTTTGGGGTTTTTTAAAAAAGGTGAACACTGAACTAACTATGTGAAGGTAAGACTAATAATGATTTTTATTGAATGATCGAAATTGGTTGAAACCTACCAATGTCCCTAAAAGTCCTAACACTGCAATTCTCAGCTCAGGTGGTCGGGTTCGTAGTCCAAGTCGATGTCGCATGTTGTTGTCCTACTGTTGTCATGTGCTGCGTCGGCTGTCCTGGGTGCGTTGGCTTGTTATTATCCGGTGGCCTCGATGGGCTCGGTGTCGAATGTGCTTACGGTTGCACGTTGGTTATTATGTTGATGAGCTGTTCTTTGGTGACGGGTGATGATGTGTTGGAAAGTTGAATGGCCCTCGTGTTAACTTATATATATATATATATATATATATATATATATATATATATATATATATATATATATATATATATATATATATATATATATATATATATATATATATGTATATATATGTACATATTTATACGTATGTACTTCAAGCTTTCAAGGATTTTATACTTTTATGAGCTTTGTTACTGATGTTCAAATGACTTTTCGTTTTAAATTGGAATAAAAAATAACGTTCAATTTTGTTTGGTTTTATTTATTTATATCAATGTGATACAAACATTACATGAAATATTACGAAAGAGGTGTATTATTAAAATAATTGAAAAATTTCTCTCGGGTGGCGAAGGCAACCCTTGTTGCTCGTCGTGGGTCGTGCACAAATCTTTGAAAAGCTCCAAGTTCAGGTGGTGCAGGTTCCAGAAACTGGATAAATTCCTCATGTGAATTTTTCGTAATTAAATAATTATGCAAAACACATGCTGCTCTCACAATAACAATGGTGGTGGAAGTTTCTGTCTCGATTGGCCTGAGAAAAATTCGCCACTTCTGAGCCAATATGCCAAATGCATTTTCAACCACCATACGTGCCCCAGACAACCTTGTGTTATAGTTTTCCAGTTGACGATTTCCTCTAGATTGTCTGTATGGGAATGGCCTCATCAAATATGGCTTTAAAGCAAAAGCTTCATCTCCGACTAGAACGTGAGGACAGGGTTCATTTTGGCCGGGTAGATGAATTGGGTTTGGTACATTCATTGCATTATGCTCGAATCTTTGGCCCATATGAGACATTTCAAGAATCCCACCATCGCTATTTTTTCCATAACCTCCTATATCCACACACAGGAACTTGTAGTCTGGACCAACAATCGCCATTAATACCAGTGAAAATTTATGCTGGTAGCACCAATAATTGGATCCAGATTTGTCAGGACACTTGATGGTAACATGTTTACCATCAATGCTACCAATGCAGTTGGGAAATCGCCATTTGTTTTTAAATCCTTCTGCTGCACTCTTCCATGTTTCCGTTGTGGGTTCTGGTAAATACAAATTCCCCAATCTGCTACATATGGCTTCACAAACCTCTAGTGTGATTTCACTTACTGTCGAAAATCCGACACGAAAGCTATGTCCAATGGTGTAGAAAGAATCACCAGTAGCGAGAAATCTATAAAAAAAAATTAAAAATAGATCAGTCGTTATCATGATTAACTCTTTTTCTTACAAGAGATGAAGCGAAAAAAATGGAAAAATCTTAGAGATTCTTTTGCAAAATATGTCAGGACAACCAAAACAAAAACAGGTCAAGCTGCAAGTGATAAAAAAAAATGGTTGTGGGCTGATCAGATGCAAGACTTCCGACCATATCTCTCATTTGCAAAAACATCATCCAATGTAAGTGGAATAACATCACTCGAGCATGCTCCGGAAGAGGAATTTGTTAATGCAGAATCCGAAGATAATTCCGCGGATCCTATGAGCATCGCTGAGCCTTCTGAAATAAATAATCAGTTTGATGAATCACAGCCACCGACATTATCGCCAGTAGCGGGGCCTTCAAGAGAGAGGTCGAAGAAACGTAAGGCAGAGACACCGTCGTCAGTAGAACAAGTAATTTCGTACTTGGAAAATAAAAACAACAACAAATTTGACGCAACAGAATGTTTATTTTTGGCATATGCCAAGAATTTGAAAACCTTTTCGGGTAGGAGGCAAGTTTTAGCAAAGCTCGGAATTGCGCAAGTAATGATGGAGGAAGAGCTACTAAACTTACAAGAAACATCAGGTACATACACAACACAACAGAATGACGATCAACCACACGAAAATACTGACCCATTGGAGACTATAATTTCACAATCTGAATGTATACCTATTGCTAATGTACAGAACGCATCTAACTTCTTTTCCTCATTTAATCCATATGTTGAATAAATTTCCATCACTAATAAATAATACACTAAAAACACACACTGTTTACATTTTGTTATTGCGTATCCTTCGGCAGATATGCGTTTTTCACTACTTGCAGATTTCCTCAGTCTCAAGTATTCCTAGAACTGATATGTTACCTACGTTTTTATTAAAACTAACAAGTTACTTACACCTCTACCTAAATTAAATATGGTACATAAACTAAAGACAGATGATAAACTGCAACGTAGAGATTTTCTAGGTAGCATGCTAAGATGCCTTGAATATCTGTTTCTTTGACCCCTATTTAGCAAATTGAACGAGTTATGTTTGAAAATATCTACGTCAAGTTTCCATGACAAAGATACAATTCGTAGAATATCAAGGAGATGTTCTATATGCTTTGCAACGTAAAATCTGAAATCATACAATTCATACTCTATATTCAGGGAGTTGAGAAATTTACCATCACGAAAAATTCTTCGATCAGATCGGGAATCAAACCCAGCCACTTCCAGCATGACGTTGCTTCATAGCATTGTAATTGTTATTTTATCAAATGTTCACTATTTAGTTGAATTTTGAAATAAAAACATTCATATTTCTTAATTTTAACGACACCAAATTTACAGTCGCTTTCTAAACCTAAATTGCAAGATAACTTTCCAACAACATGGAAATTGTTGTGGTAATTTAATTTTTTTTAATCCATGCATTAATGCATATTGATTGATTGATCAAATAATTCACATTCAATGTAACCTCTTTCTCATACTATTAAAGACCTTACCTCAAAGCAATGGCAAGCCGAACTTCCGGAGCAATTGCCTCACGGAAATTCGTGTCCATTTTTCGGATGTCATTCACAATAAGATTCAACAGTTCGTCGAAGCACTCCATTGACATCCTAAAGTAAATGTAGAACCGTTTTGCATCCTCCCGAAGTTGTGGCATTAATGTCTGATATTCGCCAAGCTTGTCACGCTCTAAATTAATTGGATGGATCCATATCCTCTTCCTTCTGAAAACATAGCAAATGTATTCTTCGAAAACTGTGTAACTAATATGAGGCAATATATTAATTACCTCAAAGCTTCTTCATTTTCTGCTTGTAGTGAAAGCAAAAGTGCTTCTTCATCCGACGACAAATCCATGGTCACGCATTTGTTGACGCTAGGACGAAACTGCCGCTTCGGTGGGGGTACCTCGGGGATTGTCGCTACCGCACAAAAGGCGTTTTGGGGTGTTTTTTCCGCGGCGATTGTTGGCTGCGGGGGCAAAAAAAGCGCCCGTTTGGTGAGGCTTTAATACGGCTATAGCCACACCCCTCAGCTGCAAAATTATTTTGCTTTGTTGCCGGTGTCTGGTTTTATAACTGAAGCCCGTCCCCTCTTATGAAATTTGCTTCGTACTGCATTCTCATGCCTCTTTCCTTTGTAGGCAATGCTATCAACACCTATATTAAGCACACGATTTGAACCAAAATTATTTCATTGGGATAGTCAAGTTCGATTGAGTGGGTTGTGTTTTTCGCTCTCTCGTTACGAAGATTTTTTCTCGTCTTTTTTTATCTCTTCCGTTTTCTCGCGATTACGCGTCTGGCTCGCAAATTATCGCCTGCGCTAGCTCATCTACAAACCAGAAGAAAGCGCTGCAAAGTTTTGCAAGTTTCGCCGCTCGACCAATTGCCGTGGCAATGGGTCATAAAAATCGATATTCCGCGGGAGTGGCATCCGCTTCCGAAGCCTTACGGGAGCCGGGCACCTCCCAGCGGAATACGATTAATAAACTGCTAATACAGCACATGATGGTGTCCTGCTGGCCAAATAAACCGAAAATATAAATTAATTTCTAACGCGTAAAATAACCATCGTCCTTTTCAGGACGACCAATAAAATTTTATAACGAAAGTTTGTGTTTAAGTGAAATGTTCGTGATTTATCCTAATCAACCTTTGCATATCATCAAAAATAGTACATTTTGGATTGTTTGAGGCATTCAGTCGAGAGTAGAGAATTTGACAGAGATATTTCATTAAACCTGAACTGAATTTTTTTTTTCAATCAACTTAACTGAAATAGCAATGGCTCGGATTGTAGAAAATTTCATAAGAAGGGACGGGTCAAAACAAAATAATAAAATCATTTCAATATTAACCAACCATATGAGTTGTGATATGCATAAATTATATGATACCATTTACTGTACACCATTGCGGTCCTACGTGAACCTTGCGGTTATATCCCTGATATAACCCACCTCTAATTTTTTTTTTAAACTTTAGTGATAATACAATAAAATCAGGTGGTTAATCCTGTTTATTACCAAAACATTGAAGTGTATTACAAGAAAGACGATAAATTGGAAAACAAAATCTTTGTCATAATATCTGAAGTATTGACCCATGACTCAATAGCAGCTCAGTTGTTTATATCAAAATTGCAAGATTTCATTAAACAAAATTCAATATATTGCTGCAACGTCTCATGTGAAAGTTCCATGTAATGCTATTGGTGGTACTCTCAAGCGAATGGAAAAGAGAGCAAGCCTTGCTCAAGATTATGGAAACACAATCCAAACTCCTCGGGAACTGTATGACTGGGCAGTTGAACAGACAAATAAAAGTATTACAAAACTGAATTTCTGCTTCATATCAGCTGAACAGTATGCAAAAATGTCAGAAGAACTTGAAGGTTATATATAGCCACGTAAAGACAATACCTGATACACAGGTTAATTGCTTTGTACCTATTGCAGCTAAAAGGTTTTCTGATTCAAGGGATAATCCAAAGAAATTTACTCTGTTTGTGAAAGATTTATAAATTAAATATATGAAGCTATGTTAATTACTACTACTTGAAAATGTACATATCAAAAATAAATAAAACAAAACCCTTACCAAGCAAAAACTTATAAGTTTTCATTGACATAAACAGTAATTCGAAAATTCATATAATGTCATATTTGAATCGTCTTTAAATGGATATGCATCAAGTCTTGTCAAATAAGAATTTTCTAATTTGATAAGACTTGATGCATATCCATTTAAAGACGCTTCAAATATGACGTCCGCTATTTTTTTAGATTTATCAGCCCCCTCTAGCACATTTTTTCCCATACCTTTTACACGTACTTTAACAAATCTTGACTTTCCTTCCAGCTCCCTCCCCCGCCCCCAAAGATATACGAAGCCATATTTGAATCTCCCCTAAAAATAGAAATATCCGACAAGCAGATGAATGACTATTACTAAAACGTACATGTTTGGTTCTGTTTTACTGATGTAAAGGGAAATATAATGTTTTGACCCTTTTCAAATGTTAGTCTAGATGATTATTGTTTTTTGCAAAGATGTTTAATACATTAAATTCTTTATGACTGCTAGATTTTATTGGACTCTATAGGGGTGTTGAATACCATAACTAGACGAGTTTGCGTGATACACGGACAAAATAATACATGAAAAAGTTGCATTGTATGGCAAACTTTTTTGACAATTTTATTGCCTTTATTGAAAAAAAATTCGTCCAACTCTAAGATACCAATTTTTGCAAATTGACTTTAAATTTTAAAATATTTTTTTTAGCGTGTAAGAATGGATGTTACAATTTTTACAATTTTTTCATAAAAGTTAAAACGATTTTCTAGAAGTCACTCGTACATTGCTTTTTTTGTAAGAATTTCCTTTTTGAGTTATGTTGATTTTAAAAAAATCGATCAAAAAACTTCAGCCCTTCTCAAGTGGCAGTCTAGATAATTTTTTAAGAAACAAAGTATGCAAAGTTGATTGAAAAGACATAGTCTACACACCCACAAAGTTTTTATTGGATTCTGAGAGGGTGCTGCCAATCACGAAGACGAGTTGGCGTGAAATTCGTCTATTACCAAAAAAAAAGGGTAAAACAATGCAATGAGATTGAGGATTCCCTTAGAAAAATAGAAATTCTTATGAAAGAGTGTATCAAAAAGTAGTAAACAACATGGATTTGCAAATAATAGAGTGAAAAAAAAACATATTTTGACTTCAGTTTTCAATTTATTCGATAAAAAAAACATTTTGGTGCATTTCACTGTTTACATTAATAAAATCTTAGTTTCTGTAAAACGCTCGCACTTTGGACTTAAAATTCTTCGATAAATTCAACACAGTTGTTTTCGTGACTTTTTTGGTTGTTGCTGTCTAATTTTTCTGGAACTCCTGCAAATTTTGGGACACTGTACACTTCATCCAAAAGTACACTGTAGAACGGACTTGGTGTAGTGGGCGGAAGCCAAATCCAGCCAGAAGAGATGAGAACCCTTATGCTTTCTGTACAATGATCTTTTCTTCAAACATTACTCCTCATACACCTTGGTGTTAATCTAACGTTTCGTGAAAAAATCCACGGCCGCTAACCACAGGTACAAATCGCGTGTCAGACCAAAACCTTTTGCTCAAACTTTTCCATCGCCACCGTGGTGCCAGCGTCGTCTAGGTCCTGGTCCACCAATTTCGTATAATACTACCGCCCGGGAAGCGCTCGCTAATCTTCCTTGGCGTAAGTTTCATCGTCGATCCGGATGCATCCGTCTTTGTTCTCCAGAATCCGGTTGCACAGTTTTCGCGCTCTTGTTTTGGCACGAGCTTGCTGTTCCACGGCTTTTCTGTTCTTGTACGTTTTCAGGGAGTTGCGAGCTTTGATCCGTTGAATCATCCCGATGCTGGTGTTGAATTGCTTGGCCAAATCCCGCATCGACGCCGATGGGTTTTTCTTTAAGTACTAAACCACTTTCAAGTTCCAGGGACCCGGTTTCCTGCCGGGGCAAATCTTTCACAGAAAGGGTCTCACCGAACTTTTCGATTACATTTTTGAAACTGCTGTGGTTCAGTTTGGTTGTACGTGACACTCTTTTCACCTAATGTGCAGAGTTTTCTTTCGCGTGTCCAGATCAATTCCACTCATCTTTTAAACGATCCACTCCGAAACTAATCGATTGTACAACTGTTATTGACATGTAAACAAACATGTCGGCGCAGAAAAAACTAAAAAAAATATAAGACTTTTTATAGTAATTACTGTTTGAATGTTACTAACAATTTTTGATACACTCTTTACTAACTTACTTAATACACCCAAAATAAATTATTTTCAGGCAATAGTGGACACCACAATTGTAATAATACATTTAGCATCTTGTATGAAAATATTGAAATCTGCTCTTAAAAATATGCAAAAAAAAATCATTAAAATATAAAAAAATGCAGTTAATAGCCTGAAGTTTAATTGAATTAAAAATAAAAATTAAAAAAAACTTTTGAAATATATTAGAAAACAAAACGACGTTTCCTTGCGATGGAATGCGATAAGGAAGTAAATGTTACCACAGCAAGTTTTTCCTTATAAAATAAAATAGACAGTTTTTCTCACAACAATGGAGCCTCCAAATGAAAGAGAAAAAAACACCATTGGGGATTTATCCATGCATAAGTATAATTCCACCCGCACTATTTTGTGCTTTGTAAGCCGTTCTTCACAAGCGCCTATCGGTCGGCCAAAGCTTGAGCAACATATAGCAATCGTTCCCAAAGCTATTCAAGACACCTACTGGTTCCCTCGTTGCAATCCAATTGCCTTAGCTAGAATCACATGAGGATTATATTACACTTTTATGGCAATAAAAATCTAAGAAAGCTTCCCTTTGTACTTCCAATTTAGTGCCTTTTTCTGAGCTCTCCAGAAGCGATATCTAACCGTGAGGATAGTTACACGAGAATAAATTTATCGACCGAGCTCATGCCATTGATATTGCCATTCGATTGTCGGCATTTAGGGTAGAAGGGATGATATTCGGACCTATATTTAGAAGGTATAGATAGATTTTTTGATCATATGTCCGTCGAACCAAGCACCAAGGCACAATTACAAAGCAACAACATGCTGGGTGCGATTCCCGGCCAAATCTATGATGTTTCGTAAAGGAAACTTAACACGAAAATAACAAAATCGTAACAAACCTTATTACAACCCTGATTTTCATATAAATTTGTTAAAGACTTTTTCATCTGGATAATTGTATAACATGCTTATAACAAATAAAGATATAATGCCCTGGGTGGCAACCCGACCAAAAGGAAACAACAAAATTATTTCAAGTTGTGTTATTCAGTTACGCTGTTTTTATAACAGAGGTTGTAAGAATTTAGATCGCGAATGTAGTTACAATAACAGAAATCGTAACAATAAATCCTCAAGATTGTTACCTCTATAGCAAAGTATGATATAGATATAACATAAATAAAACCAGCTTTGTAACAGTTTTGTAACGATGCAGCAAAATCATATCAGCTCGTGTTGGAATTAATTTATTTCTTTACGCAGATTGTGCCGCCCCTCTTAATTTGTTATAAATATGTTATACAATTATCTAGATGAAAACGTCTTTAACAAATTTATATCATTATCAGTTAGTCGTAACAAGGTTTGTTATAATTTTGTCATTTTTATGTCACACCCTTCTGGTCGGGATAATCTGCGTAGAGAAATAAATTAATTCTAACACGAGCTGATATGATTTTGCTACATCGTAACAAAACTGTTACAAAGTTTGTTTTGTTAATGTTATATCTACACACTACCAAAATGTCATGTAAATTTCTGTCCCCAGAAACCGACACGTGCAAGCGTCCTTTAGCACATAAGAATGAGTTGAAAGAGATGAGAAAATAAATTCAAACAAACACATCTTTTGTCGAATTGCGTATGTGTCAGTTTCAGGACACATAATTTTACACGAAATCTTTGTTTACGTTCCTCAACTTTTTACAAGCAGCAATTACGTCTCGTGTAAAATTAATAATTTCTAAGTGTGTGTATCATAGTTTGCTATAGTTTTGTTACCTCTTGAGGATTTATTGCTACGATTTCTGTTATTTTAACTACATCCGTGATCGAAATTCTAACAACCTCTGTTCTAAAAACAGCGTAACTGAATAACACAACTTGAAATAATTTTGTTGTTTCCTTTTGGTCGGGTTTGCATATGGTATGTTTGTTATTCCCACACAATCATACTACTGCAAAAATGGTATGGAAAACGCTCAGTAATAACTGTTTGCGTCGGGTTTCGATTGATTTCCTTGATGAGTTTTGGTCAAAATAAATTTAGATGTTACGTTTCGACTAACAATGTTTCCTGCCATCCTCAGACTGTTTATTGCACAAATAAAAATATGCACAAAAATAGAAATTTAAACCAAACATTTTTCTCATTTTGGTTGTGCAACTAATATGTTATTTTTTC
This sequence comes from Aedes koreicus, assembly GCA_024533555.2. Classification (NCBI taxonomy): domain Eukaryota; kingdom Metazoa; phylum Arthropoda; class Insecta; order Diptera; family Culicidae; genus Aedes; species Aedes koreicus. The sequence continues at coordinate 10,213 of JAHHFK020003569.1, forward strand.
GTTTGCATGTTTGTTTTTTCGTTTTTATGTTTGAACCAATTCTAACCTGTCATACCCGAACTTATTGTCAGAGCAAACCGCAACCCGATACGAGGTACAAATAAATGCACACACACACAAACGTTCAACACACAATAAGCCGACCCAATCTTGATACCCGATCCAGCTTGGAACTGAATCCAACACGAAAACGGTATTACTATAGTTGCTTTGCTTTAAAATGGCATTATGTCCGGATGAACATAATCCAGGTATTACTATAAAATGGTGAAAGATACCAAACTAAAACAGTTTGGCTAAGCCTTCGAAAAGAAATGTTTTGGCATGTCTGGTCGCCTTATTGATCAGTTCCTTTTCAGTTTTCGCCATGAAATTGGTCGAATAGATTCTTTGCTTCAGGTTCGCCCAGAAATTTTCAATTGGGCGCAGCTGGGGCACATTGTTGGCGTTCTTGGGGACGACTGGGATATTCAAACGCTCCATCTCCTCTACCGACCAGCCAGAACACGACATCGTCCTTCGGGTAGTGTTTCTCAATGTAGGCCGCAAGTTCTGGTTAGCCTGCGGGTAGTGTTTATTAACCTTCCTAAGATATTGGGGTCAATTTTGACCCATGGCGGAACTTCAATGTACGCTATCTTTTTTTATTTTTAAACCAATCGAGCTGAAATTTTAATATTCTACGGAATTCTTCATTTTTGCATACAAAAATTTCAAATCAAGTTGATGGTATCCATGTGAGACACATGTTCAGACGTAAGCTGAATATATGGCAGATCAAATATTTCTTGAATTTCCTTTAATTACTGATGAAAATAAGTATCCAGTACCGTATTTTCCATTTTTGAATTCGTAATCCTGGTGAAGTGTAAGAAGGGTTCAGTCTCACCATCGGTGGAATAATTCGGGTTTTTACTATATATTTCAATGACCACACGGTAAGAGTTGCGCTCAACACTTTGAGAAGTGAAAAATAATTATATGATGAAATGATCACCTTCTTGCTTTTTTTTGGAGAGTAACGTAATATTTACCATCAGCATTAGCATTCTGAACAATAATCTTATTACATCTTAAGATCTCCAACCAATCCAATCTTCAATCTCCATCTTAAATATTAAATATCGTCCAAACATGGCCAAAATAACAGCATGGTCGACACCAGTGCGTGTTCACTAATGTTTTTTTAGTTAGAAACTATTTTTTTATTGAAATACTTCAAATACTTCAAGTTTCTATCAGTGCATTTTCAATATTTTCCTAAAAAATAAATCTTCGATATTTTGAAAAATGTGCTTTTGGCGATACATCAAACCTGATCGATTTTCTTACGACAGCTTCATCAAAGCCGACATTGTAATCTTCCAAATTACTGGACTAGAATGTTGTAATTCACCTTACATAGATATTCCAGGTAGGTGCAAAATGCACAATCGGATAAAAAGCTTTACTCAAGTGAAAGCAAACGTATAAGCTTGGTTCCGTAATCGATGGTTTATCGGAGAGGCATAAATAAAGGGTGCCGTATGTATGCCCATAACAATTGGCATTTGCGATTAAGACGGTTTAATGTTGGATTAATGATAGGGCACTTATCAGCAAGCTTCATTTGTCTTACAACAATCGGATCTGAAATGAATTTTCGATCAGCAAACTAACCAACATGGTATCAAGGTTCCGGCAAGATTCACCGAGCATAATAGATTGCGGAAAATGACTCCTTGCAGAAAATATCGTTCTAAATGTTAAACAAATCTATACAACTTTTTTATTAAATTTCCTCGTATCCTTTAAGACATTATAGACTACTGGCAAACAAATTAAGAAACTAATTTAAATGGATTATGGATCAACCATAAAAGTTGTCAGAGCAATACGGATTTTTTGGTTAAAGTTCCGCAAAAAAACAAAGAGTGGCTGCTCTTTTCCAGGAATAAAATTAACTCTTACCAACGCATCAAAAATTGAATGATGAAATATAATTTCAACAAGTACAGATTTACGGGATGTTAACTACATGATATATTAGATGGATTTCCACACAAAATCCACTTCAAGATCTCTTGCAAAAATTACTTTGGGACAAAAAATTAATAAGCACTGCCGAGACCATTGCCATAAATATATCCTTATTTTGTGCTATGGTGGAAAATTGCTTCTCAAATTCAATTAGTGTCACCATCCAAAGGGCATGAAGCGATAGTGGCCCTTGCTTGTCATCACGCTGTTGCTGGCCAGAGAAGCTTCTAAAACTTGGCTACCAAAGTTAGCTGGCATATGATGGGGAAGGCACGTTATCATAAGGGTCATGCCTCTTTCCGTTGTCTCTGCGGTTTGACTTACGCGTCTTGGTGAATAGATAGAGGAAAAATAAATTATAAAGACAATAGCTTTCAGCCCTGCGTTTCCATCGTTCCCTAGAGATCTTTTTTTCCACTTGAAGTGGTTGGACGGCTGGTGATGTTAGCAAAGTGCTGACGGGATTGGATTCATGAAGCTACTGAATATTTTATTATACCATGATTATTATATGCTGTGCACTCAACATTGATGCACATCATATTTACCAATAGTTTGTGGCAATCCAGCAGCTTCTACTAGTATTGATTCAGGGGATTGTATGGATAGCTCAGTGAAGAATTATGCTAAAGTTTGGTGCAAAATCATTTATTGCTTTAAAAAAAACTTAGTTATGGATCCATTAGTCTTCTGTCTTTGTTAATAAGATTTATTGGAAGACTAAACCCAATTTACACTATGCGTCCTGTGGTTTTTTTTTCAGCACTGCTGTGAAAGGAATATTTATAAAAACTTCTGCCGCGACTGCTTAGTCCTTATTCTTCTTCTCCGTAATTGGCATTTCAAGCATATTGCTTATCTAAATATGCCGGCTCTACTGACTCTTCTAGTTGCACTTCATTGGGTTATAATTGACAGCTTTCGATGCTTTCACAGTTTTTTTTTTTTTACATTAGTAGGATTACCCGTGTCAAACAGCCCTCTCAAAGGTTAAATTTTTTACCTTTCCGATGGCGAGAGAGCTTATCTCATGTTCAGGAAGTCATGTGAGACCAAAAATTTAGACAGTAGTGAAAATATCATATATTCTGCTCATTTATTTCGCTACCAGGCAGTAGGACGTAAGCACTAACATCAGGTGTGACACTGACAGGATATACCAAAATTTACTTTTAGACTTCTTACTTTTAATATAAGGGAAGCGACTAGAAGTACTCTTTTCGTTTTTGTGGCACCTTATGTTGTTATTAGAGATGGATCTTTCCATGTAGTTTATATAAATAATAGTGTTGTGTTAGTCATATCCTTTATCATAGGTTCGTTATTTTTATATTAATATTCTCTTTGTTCCGTTTCTTTTCTTCAAATCATTTTTGTTTACGTTTGATGCCAAGTATAAACACGACAAATCAACCCGGCCGTGTTCTAGTTCGTTGTTAGTGAGTGAGTGGACTGCGAGGCGATGAGACAGAGTAGGGACATGTATCCTACATACCAAACAATAAATAAACAGACAAGAAACACAAAATAAAACAAAAATGGCTGTATAGTATAATTAACCGTTATTTTCTAGGAGTCCGATTAGTTCGAATCTGGGGAATGCTTAAATTGTTAAATTGGGAATTTTTTTTTTTTGATTTCAAATTAATCCAGTGTAGTGTGGCCATGGTTGAGAACATAGAAAAAAATATGTTTCTAACATTGGGTCAACGGTTTTCTGTACATCTTTGCTGCATTACTCGGTATATAGGTTCATTTTAGCTAAATACAGATCATTCGAAGATCGTGTAGATAATATGTTCAGCTTAACCAGTGAAGCCATGATGTCTTAAAAGTTAAGTAAATCGATAGTTACGCAGAAGTTATTAACTATAAATTGATAAATAATGTCTCAATTGCTTCAAGTGCAATCGGTCAGCCTGAAAGCAACATGATTTTGTTGATTATCGCCGAATTAATGACATATTTGGTACATAGGCCGAATTAAGGAGCTAGGCTAAAGGCTCGATTGAAAACGTCAGTTGACAGTCATCGTAACCGATGCCCAGATCGGTTGAGCCGAAGGTCTCGAGAGAAGTAAAAAAATACACAGTCACTCAAAACATATCACGAGCTATTTCGCTAAGTGCATACATATAAGTGGCAACGAGCCATAAAACTACAAGGTACATCCCCATTGGGCTGTCCGACATGATGACGTAGGACTATGCTACTAAATGTTAGCCGTTTTGATTGTACTATGTAATGTAATATACTTTGAATTAATATACTTTTTAAATCAAAGCTTAATATTTATAAATATTCCAATAGTATGTGGTCGAAAATCATCAATATATTCTATTGGAATCGATGCGTAGAAAAATTTCTGATTGGGGCATTTTTTGGAGAACCGACTGAGATATTAACGCCCAAAACCTGACCAATTTTCGTCACGGTCACAATTTTTTTTTTAAATGGTACTCCAGTAGTCCTATTTCATAAATAAAAATAAACATTCGCGTATGATTTTAAAACATTACTATCGGTAATTAACTGTTTTAAAAGGCGTACTTTATACCCGTTAAGAGGCTATTCATAAACCACGTAGACTTTTCTGCGGGGAGGGGGGTTTGACCAAAGTCTACGCTCCAAACAAAATTTCAAAAAATTGTATGGAGAAAAGTTTACGAGGGAAAGGGTGTTCTGAGATTTTCAAAACTGAGTCTACGTCTGAGTGGAGTCTACGAGTCTAAGAGCAAATTACTGACCGTGTATGGGTGAGTGTGTAAGAACGGAAGGAAATTTTACCCACGGCATTCGCTGCAGTGAAAACAGGCTCCGCCGGTAAATAATATACCTAGCTCCCCGGGATTAAGAAAGTCAAGGATTTGACGCACCATCTCAGGTGACACCTTTTTTTTTGACAACAATACCCAAGGCGGAGAAGTAGTAAATATACTGCAGTGCAATTACAATACACTAGGATCGAACATATTTCGTTTTTACGAATACACTTGACCGATGGACGAACAGTTTCTTTTTGGAGAGGTGGATTGGTACGCACCCCGGAAGTAAATAATTAGGCTTTTTGACGTTTAATCACCTCACCCTTTCTGGCACATGCAGAGGAATGATGGTTTGTTTTCCTCCAAAAGATTTTCCTTCTTACTTGCACTCCTTTGATCTAAATGGCACTTTAGTGTGCGTGCGTTCAAGATCACTAAGCCTAATTGGGGAACGTCCATTAATTACGTCACGCAAAAATTGACTTTTTATTACCCCCCCCCCCCCCCCTTTGTCACATTTTTTGTATGAACCTTCGAATTTTTTAGTATGGATCGTCACGTTTTCTCAAACCCCCTCACCCCCCTTACTGCGTGACATAATTAATGGACCTTCCCTTGATAGAAAACGAATCGGACCTGGAGAATCCGGGAATCTGTTTTTGGCGTAGAGTACTAGTAGGGATGCGGTGAAAGCCGTTTAGGATATAAACCGATGCAGCAAACGAAAAGAGGGGGTTGAGCAGTTGGAGAGGGAAACTTCCAAACGCAGGAAAGGTGGACATCGACAATGGCATCGACCCGACTACTCGCAAATGATGTATAATGTTTGTGGGGACAAAAGCAGTATTCAGAAGATGTATTTTAAACCGAAGAATTTGCAACGTGACATGGTGGATCTGGTTGATTTATTTAAGCATCGGCGCACAGGCACATCTCGGAGTTGCTGAAAAGGAAGCGAAGTCAGGAATCAGGCGACGATGAAAGCGAAACAGATATACATTGGAAGCGCCAGCGGATTGGCGCATCGAACAGAAATCAGAATATGTAAGGAAGTACCATAACAAAAGCCGAACGTTTCGGTCACAAAGAAAAGCTGTAACTCAGAGAGAGACTGATAGATGTTTCCAGTCGATGAGCCGATGTCGATCGCTACCGATGAACTATTGCAAAAGGCTCCGAAGGGAGGCAGAAAACGGGAGCGTCGAAACTCCGAGAACAATCAAATAGGGCCAAAAAGATCGAAGCGTTCCAAGGAGAAAAGCCGTGAAGATTTTTATTATGATTAATTACTGGAACATTTCCGATTGATTTTTGCCTGAATTTAAAATTGAAATCTCTAAGTAACTGTTAACATTTTGTTGTTGTATCATTTGGTGTTATATACACAGTTTGAGAGAAACATACAATTTTCTACGTTATCTAATGCACATAAAGGGAATGCTAGATCTAGTATAAATTAATGGAACCTTTCATGTAAATTTTAGCCAGATAGCGCTCTTATCAGGTCTGTTGTATGAATGATCGGGAACAATGTTGTATGCTGTATGATAAATAGCAAACCAATTACGTTGTTTACGCTTGATTTGGCTTGCAATTAAGCAAGGGAAAATTTTACGCCTTTGTTACAATTCGTTTTTTTTTTTACTGTGTACTTAGTTGACCAAAATCAAGTTCTTATCATAGTATCATATGCTATAAAAAGGAAAGAATTCTCGAGTACTTTTTCAAACAGACGTATCTGATTTTGTAAACAAAGAGGGGGAGAGAGATTCAAACGTTAAATTCTTGAAACCCTTAGCACTTTCACGCAAACTAGGACCACCAACACTAGTAATAACATTTCCCTAACATGATGATGATACTACTTTCCGTGAGGGTGCTGAGAGTTTTAAAAAATTTGAATCTAACTTCCCCTCTTTGTTTACAAAATCAGATACGTCTGTTTGAAAAAGTACTCGAGAATTATTGTATACTTGCGTATCGATTACCTTGCGTCCTCGATTGTAAATGTCAGTAGACAGCCATCGTAAACCATGCTCGTTGACTCGTAACGCTGGTAGATCACCTTTTAGTGGTGCGTTACGGGGTATCAGATCTACCACTGATCTAGTCCGAATTAATTCAAACTAGGGAACATATTTGTTTTTGTAGTCATAGTAACATATATTAGTCCTTATTACGTTTTATGTCTTGTAAAAATCGACAATACTTGAATTGTCCCACCCAGGATGAGCTTGGAATAATGGTTAGTCTTCATTTATGCGAAATTCTCATTTTCTATTAGACGTTCTATAGTTTGAAGTGGTTAGAGCTAGGGTTCTAATACATGGTCAGTATCGGAGTCATTGTTTGTTTTGTTTGCAATGAATCCGGTTTTAATTGATAAAGGGGCGCGCCTTTGAAGAGTGCTCTCACTTACAAAGAGTTTAGATAGTGGAAACTTAAAAAAAAAACTCGATTCATAGCCAACCAAACAAACAATGACCACTGTAACAACACCAAATACTTCATCATTTCTCAATAGTGATGAAATAAATCGACATGCACTAAACAAAGGATACGGGATACACTAAAATAGATCAAATCAAATTAAAAAAAAATCAGCAGGCAGTCAGTCTACACAGTTTGAAGTAAACATTTAATTTTTTGCGTTATCTGATGCACATAAAAGGAATGCTAAATATTAATGGAATCATTCATGTAAATTTAAGCCAGATATCGCTGGAATCAGGTCTGTTGTATGAAAGATTGCAAACAATGTTGTATGCTATTTAAAATATTTCAAACAATTACGTTGTTCACGCTTGCTTTGGCTTGCAATTAAACGGGGGGAAATTTTACGCGTCTGTTTACCTGTTAACCTTTATGGCCGAGAGACCTACTCAGCCCTACTCAGCATGCGGGTTTTGTAGTAAGTCTTAGGAAAGGCAAAGATAATTACTAATCACTACGATTAGTACTACATAGAAACCTTACTAAATCAGTCTCACTCAAACCTTACTAAAACTACACAGACAAAAAAAATCGAATTTTCTGCGTTATCTAATGCACATAAAGGGAATGCTAGATTTGGCAGATAGTAATGGGATATTTCAAAAGAAAGATTGCAAAAATTATTGTATGGCGCATAAGATTGCAAACAATTTCGTTATTTACACCTCCTTTGGCTTGGAATTAATCGAAGGGAATTTTACGCGCTTGTTAAAATCGATTATTTTTTTCTATGTATATACACCAAACACTGGCGTGTTTTGTAGGACTCGGTACGGAATCTTAGCTCAAATGTTTTATTGTTCGGTAAAGCTTACAAAACACGGTTTACTTCGCGGGATTTCCAGAATCTGGAGAAGAAACCAAAATGAATCGACACTCTCTATGCAATGATCAGTCATTGATGTTGTGCTTACGCGGTGGTTGGAACTCACGCTTTAGTATTCATCGTGATTAAGTTATTTTACTTAAACTTAAACTGACTGCGAGTAGTTGCAGGATGCCAAATCCACCGAAAAATGCGTCTGGATCTCCTTGAATGACTTCATCACCTGGGACACCGTTGAATGATGGAATCCCATGTGTTTTTTGATCCATCTGTGGGAAGCAGTCGGATTGTCCACGTCAGTGTACATATTTTTTAGACGGATCTGCTCTTGCTCCCATGCCACCTCGATAACAACATGGCCCATTGTGGCAACGTAAACAAGACACTATTAGCTAGTTTCAGTCAAAATTTCATAAATTTTTACCCACAAGCAACAAAGTTACTAACTTACACAGACAAGCTGGGAGCTGCTTAAATTGCACATGATTTTATCAACAATACCTTTGTAATTGTCAAACTACCAAATACGCCTGTTAAATGTTAGTCTTCTACGATAAAATTGAAGATTTTAGTATTTATGTAATCTTGCTGTCAAAAATTGGCTACAAGCAGCCACCAGTGGTCTTGGTAACGGTTGTTTAAAATGTATATATGTTAGTTTTGTGTAATTTTAATAGATTTAATAAACTTTTTCAGAATGCATTAAGACACGATTTTGGTGAATTACTGCTATCAATGGAAACGAACGAGAATAAGCTTAAGCGCATAGCCACAGAAAAATAGATATACACACTTAGAAATTATGAATTTTACACGAGACGTAATTAATGTTTGTAAAAAGTCGGGGAACGTAAAAAAATATTTCGTGTAAAATTATGTCTCCCGGAACTGACAATCACGCAAATCGACGAAAGATGTGTTTGATTGAATTTATTTTCTCATCTCTTTGAACTCATTCTTATGTGCTAAAGGACGCTTGCATGTGTCGGTCTCAGGAGACAGAAATTTACATGACATTTTGGTAGTGTGTAGTATAAGCTTTTCATCGAACACTCACTTAACGTTCAATCTAAATGTTTGACAATTGGAAGTAGTGCCACACACTAACAAAATCAATTCGGTTTATCAAACGCCACATTGTACTCAACACATGGCAGTAGTGTTTGCGCAAAAAGGTTCTACTATGAAATGATCACGGTGATGTATATAATTATATTAATATTTCATGCTAATACTGGGGACTGCGAGTGACCATTAGGGCACCTGATTGAAGCATACCAGATGAGGAGAGTGGAAATGCCAGCTAGCAGCGACGCCTAAGAAGACCTGAAGTCATACCAAGCATTCTTATCCAGTGAACGAACTCAACGGCTTCAGCAAATTAGGAACGCAGCATTTAAAATCTATAGACCACAATAAAATATTGCAACTACACTGACGCATCATTCGGAAAGCATTTGAACTTTAAACGACAACACTCTTCACGCACCATCACAAGAAATAGAAATGTAAGTATAATTAATACATCAAAAACTTCTTCGTCTACTCAACAGAATGCGATTGAATTTCTAGTATATTGCTAGAATTTCAATCGCATGAAAGGAATTCATCAAAACGTATATCCTCTTCTTTCAACGTAATTCTTGGAACTATAACTAGCTGAGACAAGAACTTCAGAAGCCGAAATTTTTTTGAAAACAATCAATGTATTCCGGCACGACCGAAATTTTCACCGGTGGAGTCCTCATTGCCATCAACGCAGATTTTACATCTGAAGAAATAGACTTGCATACTTAAAACATATCTGGGCCAAAGCACTTGTTTATAGTGAAAGAGATATTTTTTCATCTGTGTTTTTTCCACCTGAGCATGCCAATAAACAATATTTCGAATTATTTTTCCAAATTGTCGACAGAAATTTAAGAAAATATTGAAAAAGGAATCACTGTTACTCCTAGTCACAGGCAAATGAAACAACAATTTCTATGAGACAACATTTCAAACTTTAGCCTACATCAAATTAATCGTGTAAAAAATCAAAAACATTAGTATCTAGACCTTCTATTAACCAAATTTACTGAAGGCAGGAATTCCATAAAGCAAATTTCGAAGAAGTCAAACGTATATTATTTACACTAAATTGGCAGAAGTATTGATAAGTATTGAAGAAAATGTCGACAATGAAGCAGACAAATTAAATTAAATTATTCATGATGATGATGATGATATAATACTACCATCTATTGTAGCAAGGTTACTTTCCATAGCAGTGGAATAATCTGAGGAACGATTTGATCAGGATTCTATTATTGTATGTGATCATCAAGCTCCTGTATGAAGGGCCAAAAACGTTTGGGCGGACCCGTAAGCAGAGACACCAATAGATGGGGTCGAAGAGCCCGCCCTCGTTTTGCGAAATGTTAACAATAGGGAGGAGGCAGTCCCATGCTCCCTATCCAAATCGTTTTACTTGGGTGCCCTGATGGTCCCTCCTTTTCCCAGTTATATTTTATCTAATATATAGTATATTTTGCACACGAAAAATTAAGATATCATTAAAGACAAGAATGCTAATTTATTCGAATTTCAAACTTAAACGATACATCCAATGGATTGTTACTGAAAAATAAATAAAAATTAGATATGTATTAATATCCTTCTAGTCCTGGAAAAGCTGAAAACAGAATAGATCATTCCAAACATCAAAGAAATTTCAATAAAAGATATTATTTTATAAAACATGTTGTAATATTTTTCTGTATACTGTTCTAGTAACTTTTCAAAGATAGCAATTGTAGTGATCGAAGAGTCCGGTTTGATGATTTCTGAAATAATAGCTTTTCTTACCATAATACCACTAAACACAATATTAAAATATTATCCTACATTGCTTATATGCACATGCCAATCTTTTATGAATATAGTAGTTGAAGTTCAGAAGTGCAATTTTAAATCAAATGTTATGCTGAAATGCTGAAAAACAAATTGAACCCCTGATGGCTGTCATGTTGCTCCAGGCTCTTACATGGTTTTGGAATGCAAAGATGATTCTAAAGCGTTATTATATATAGCATTTTAAGCTTATTGCTTTCACAAATTGCCTATTGCCTGCTCTCAACTCAGTGTTCCAAATGCACTTCCACAGTTATTAATTGAAAGCTTTCGATGCCGATGATTCTAATGCGTGCTGAAATTATTAATAAATTGAGAATGGAAAATATGCAATATGACTTAAGGTACACAATCTTCAATCGCACCCCCTCACTTCGCTATTGTCAGATTGACAACATTGCCCAGGCTACGCCAACCAGCGTCTCCATGTTTCAGCTGGCAGTCTTTTGTGATCATATGACTCGTGGAGGCGTGAGGTAGGAACTTGTGAGGACGAGAGGTCGGTCGCATCCTCCTTCGAAGTTGTCAACCCACCATTTTAAACCCTACAAATTTAATTTAATTATTCAGAGCCTAATCTCAGCAGCTGTACCAATAAAAAGAAGCAGACTTATACCAAATAGCAAATTGTCAGAGTAGTTAAACCCAATGCAGAAACATTTGAAGAAAAAAACACAAGTTATACAAAAAGAAAACAATAGCGCCTTCTTGCTGAACTGTAAACTGAACTATGCGACCAACTCAACACAACCATTAATTCTGCACACGAAGAGTATAGTCGTAAGGTCGTAATGCCGAAAATAAGAGTATAGTCGTAAGGTCAAAATGACCAACCACTCGCGGTATAGCTTCCTGTTAGGCATCTTCTTTACCTCGAAGAAATGATATCAGGTTCACTTCAATGTCTGCTGGACGAACCATTCGGAAAAATCGCCCTTCTTGAAGTAACCTCACCTTTCTTGCGTTCACGGGGTCGGTCGTCTGCGCTATTCTTCGATTCCCAACCGTTTCGCGATCCACTTGTGGGACTGGCCTGGATTTTCTACGACCGCGCCCATATTTTTTTTTGTCTAAGCACTTCTTGCTTGGAAGCCCTCTCGACAACTTCTTGACAAATTGTGAAGAAATTTTGCACATTGTTTTGTAAACATTACAAAGAACGCATTCTATATGTCCTTTGAAAATTTAACTCGACTGCATTTCCTTTCCCATCGTATGAAGCATCTGCATGCTCATCAAGATACAAACAGTCGAGGAACGCCGCGAATTTTCAATGCTTTGCTTCATCAATGACATTATATCCCATCGTATAGAATCGGCAGCAATACTCCCTGAAATGAGCTTTTATATGCCTTTTGGACATCTTTGATAACAGAAATAATTTTTAGAAAAAAAAAACATCCCGAACAATTTACGCAAAATATGGCCCTATCAATCGAATGATGGGCCAATATAACCAAAAATAATTGAAATCACTACGCCGAAAACAAAAACAAAATCTAGACCTGTCGGCCATAGTGAAAATGCATAGCATGTGAGAAAAACATTGTTACCTTTGTGTGTATAACTAAACCTAGTTGTGACCCGAACTGTGGCGCGAAAACGGAACGCTCTGACCATGAGCCCTCCAAAATAACTGAAATTATAATTCAAGTGATATATTCTAGCCCAATATGACATTAAAACTGATTATGTTTGGGACAGCCAGAGATGTAAGTACATTTACATTCATTTGTCTCTAACAATTTTCATCAGTATTGAGCTTCTGAAAGGCTTTGCAGATTGCAAAGACTATTAATCTTCGACTCAATTTTCGAAAGAAATGACTTTTGCCAATTTCTCGAGCTGATCCCGTGGAGTACTAAGATCAAGCTTTAGTTCAAATACTTGCTCAAACAATGAAGTGCTGTTTAATCGTGGATAGCATACGTTGAGCAATAGGCAAGCAACTCTTTTTGAGAGAGTATAATCAACCGTGACAATGAATCAATAAACGTTCCTACATTGCGGTTAGCGTAATTCACTAAACTGACCAAATACTGTCGAGAAAGCGGGTTGGGTAGAAGGCACCACCCACCGTTCAGTAGTAAACCTGACAGTATGTATTCATAAGTAGAATCATCAAGCGATTGTTTCAATAATCCTTAGTGTAAACGTCCTCTGAAAACTTAAATTCGTTTACAGTATGTATTTCAAGCTAGCCTACACTGGATGTCATTTAACTCCTGTCACTCATCCTATCCGCAAGGTTTCAGCATAATAAATTTTAAACACATTTCTTCCATTCACTAATTTCCTTCCGGGCAGCTCAGCCTTCTTTGCCATTAGCAAATTACGTATCCTTTATCCTTCCTGCCATCACCGTGCCAAATGCTAAATGGTCTGTCTACCTGTCCTAAAGGAAAGCATTTATTGTAAAGAAAAAAAAATCCATTTCCCCTTGGCAGACTCTCACTCCACTTAAATATCCAGGCAACAGTGTAACGATTACCTACGAAAACAGAATCACGTAATCATTTTAGCTCATCCTTCTTAACTCGCTCATCCTCAATGGTTGCTTGTCGCTGGCATTTGCAACCGCTTGGATCTTCCAGCATAGGATATACGAATAACGTCAGCGCATGAAAACTCACCACTACGGCAAACGAAATTGTTCACCATCAATTTTCGCTGGCTTTGGCAAATGTGGCAATGATAGCAGCGGCCGGAGCAATCAACGCGGAGAAATCCTACCGAATGACAGTAATTCATTGTGTGCCTACAAATTTAATTTTCCATTAATTTCGACGTCGCCAACAGTAACGTTAGAAGTTTGTTCAAAGACCGTCATCGCATCAACGTGCAAAAGAGAACTAAAAGCGCAGCCGTGTGCTGAGTACTAGAGCATGTTTTAAAACCAACCAATTTCACACTGCCTCACTGTGCTTCACGAGCGCAATAAAAGTCCTCCTTATTACCCAGTGCTGAATAAGAAAAATCCCCCTGGATCGTTTTTCGCCTTTGAGTCTTAAATGTCGAATTTTACGAGCATTTTATTTTACTTTTTTGCCATCATCAGCAGTTGTTAGAACAATCGCAATATTTGAAATTGGTCGGCGAAAACGAGCATACTTGCACTCAATCCTTTAATTTGAATTTAATGGCCGATCTATTAACGGAATTCTTTCGAAAGCTAAGAAGTTGACATATTAATGGACCATTAAATTTTGATAATCAATAAAACTATTATCACATTTTGTGAACTGCTACCTTATGAGAGGATAAAAAATGAATATTGAGCATTTGAATCCGAGTTATTTATCAATTGATCCAATATATAGGTATAAAACCAACTGAATGTATTTTTTGCCTCGTGTCTAGTAGTCTAATTGCAATTATTATCACCCCATAGTTCTGACATTATAGACTGTCCCAGAAAATAAGGGCACACTTTTCTAACGCTGCCATTTGAACATACATTTTTATTCGGGTAGTCTGTCAGCTCCATCTCATTGTTTACACCTAAAAGTCAAACCAAACACAACTCACAGCAAAATTTCACGCGCATTTCGAGAGATGGGAAAAATTTCCGTTGAAAAACGCCGAGCTATCGTGCAAAAGTGGAGCACTATTCCCGGATTATCACTAAGAAAGATGGCGAAACTGATGTGAAAGCGGTGCGTATTGCGATCCGGAAGTTCGAGGAGGAGTATTCCCTCGCTGACCTGCCACGAAGGGGACGAAAAAAAGTGCGTCGAATCCCAAATTGGACAATTAAATCGGACGAACTTTTTCTAAGGCAAAAGGGGCCTCAGTTCGCGATTTGGCCAAAAGCTGAACACCTCAAAGCCCAACGTTCAACAAGCCAAAGAGAGATTGAAGCTGAAGACGTACAAGAAGCAGTAGCAGTCAAAAAGAAGCCCTACACAAGCAGCCAGCGTGAAACAACGGGCGAATAAGTACTGAATCATGATGGACAACGAAACGTATTCGAAGTAGGACTATAAAGCATTGCCGGAATCGCAATATTTCACGATTCGTGAAAATGATGATATTGAAAAGTGGACACCTCAAGTTTCACTGAAAAATTTAGCAAAAAGGCGATGGTCTGGCAGGCAACTTGCTCTTGTGGTAAATTTATGAAGACGTACATCATAAATGTCAATCAATGCTTAAAAAATACCTGTTACTGCTGAGTCAGCAAAATGACAATCTTGTAATATTCTGGCCCGACCTTGCTTCGTGTCATTACGCTTAGTTGACCTGATACAAATCGGAAAACATGATAATTGTACCTAAGCACATGAATACCCCAAATTGCCCTGATCCCATCAAATGATTTTGGGCTTTGGTCGAGAGGTTTCTTCGTGAACACGTTTAGCCAGCTGATACAGTAGAAAAGTTCAAAAGAAATTGGACAAGAGCGTCCTTATGAAAAACGTTAGAGGAAAAGTTCGAGAACTTGCTTATACATGTAAAAGTCATCAAACTCTTTCATGAACTTTTGATAAACAATGTTGAGAAACGATATGCAAGAATAAAAGTCCAAAGAAATAAAAATACAAATGTGTTTAAACGGTGTGCCACTTCTTTTAAGGACTATATAAAGGATTTAAAGGACTTCTATATGACGATTATGCACAGGAAAATTCGATAAACAGCATTGGTGCGGGCCTAGGGCAGGAATTAAAAAGCACCAACGTGTTTAAGGGTAGTACCTCAAATAATCAGGTCACCAAACTGGAGCTTTACTTTGGGGCTATTCATAAACCCCGCAGACTTTCCTAAAGTCTTCCTTAAGTTCTTGACTTACCAACAAGAAAAAGGATTGAAGTGAATTGACAAACTGGAGAAGGATATAAAAACACGGAGCAGGAGAGCCAACAGTAGCGCAGCGGTCAAGTAAAGTCGTCGAAGCAGAAGCTGATTGAAGCATTCCCAGAGGCAGGTATGTAATTGATCAAAGTAAGTTTTACTACAAGATTTCAAAATTACAAATAATTACAGCAAACTTCCTGAATCTAAGGGCAACTATTTTTCCCCCACGACTAGAAGAAAAGCAATCAGAATTATTAAAATCTATTTTCAGTATAGCTTTGCACAGTTCAGCAACTTAAGAATAACGACAAAACAAAAGCGTCAGAAATGTTAAAACACTGAATAAACTAACGCAAGCTCTACATAAGAAAGGGATTGACCCCAGCAGATCAGCAACTTATCTCCGACTACTTCCTTGTCGATTCAATACAGCAAAGAACAAACGGCACGTGAACACTGTGCCAGTTAAATTGTTTTTCACAGATAAAAAGAAACATTGAATTTTCTGCGTTATCTAATGCACATAAAGGGAATGATAGATTTAGTAGAAAATAATGGGATATTTCATGTAAAGTTAAGCCAGATAACGCCTGAATCTAGCCTGTAGTATGAAAGATAGCGAAAATTGTTGCATGGCGCATGAAAAATTGCAAACAATTTCGTTGTTTACGCCTCCTTTGGCTTAGAATAAAACAACGGGAAATTCTACGCGCTTGTTAAAGTTCATTATTTTTTTCTGTGAGAGGCAGTAACGCAAAGCGTATACATATAAGAAGAAACATTGAATTTTCTGCGTTATCTAATGCACATTAAGAGAATGCTAGATTTGGAAGAAAATAATGGGATATTTCATGTAAATTTAAGCCAAATAACGCCTGAATCTAGACTTTTGAATGAAAGATTACAAACATTGTTGTACGGCGTATGAAAGATTGCAAATGGGTTGAGACAAACAACCTGCTTTCAGATACTCAATATGGTTTCCGTAGCGGTAAGGGAACGAACGACTGTCTCGCGTTGTTGTCCACAGAGATTCAGTTAGCTTTTGCTAAAAAAGAGCAAGCTATAGCTTCCCGATTCAGCTACATGGGTCTCCCCGGGGATCATGTTTAAGCCCTCTTTTGTATATTTTTTATGTCAAAGACATTGACGGTTGTCTAAGTGACAACTGTACGTTGAGACAACTAGCAGATGACGGCGTAGTGTCTGTCACGGGACCCAATGGGGTCGATCTGCAAGGACCCTTACAGGATACCTTAGACAATTTGTCTACTTGGTCTCTAGAGCTCGAATTCTCTACGGAGAAAGCTGAGTTGGTAGTTTTTTTCTAGGAAGCATAACCCTGCACAACCGAAGCTTCAAATTTGGGGTACACCGATAACTCATTCCATGTCCTTTAAATATCTTGGGGTCTGGTTTGATTCAAAGTGCACCTGGAGATCCCACATTGAGTATCTGAAGCGAAAGTGCCAGCAAAGGATCAACTTTCTTCGAACAATTACATCATAAAACTGGAACGTATTCAGTATCGGTGTCTTCGTATCGCGTTAGGTTGCATGCACTCGACTCACACCATGAGTCTTGAAGTGCTGGCTGGCATGTTGCCACTCTCGGATCTGTTTACAGAGTTATCTCTCCGGCTCGTCACCAGGTGTGGAGATATGAATCCCCAGGTAATCGAAAACTTTGAGATGCTTCTCGAGTTGAATCCTCAAACTCGCTTCATGACCTTGTACCATTTGTAAGGAGGGTCCTGGTAGGGCCTCCAAATTCTGACTTATGCGCCAGACGACCGGCGTCGTCTGCCAGAACTCAAGATCGGGTTGCCCTGCTAGCTCCTTGTCCAACCCTACAGCAGGATCCACCTTCAAAGATATCCAACACTTCCAAAACCTCCCTTCCAAATTCCTTATTCCTTATAGTTTCCCAAATTTATCAAATTTACTAAAAGTTCGTGTTGATTTACCAGTGGAAAAACAAAACATTTATTGAAAAGTAATTTAAAACCTCTATTTTGTTCTCATGCAATAAAACTTTAATTTTTAACGTTTACTGTTGATTTCCAAAGTCTATTGTTTTGCGTTAAATTTTTCATTTCGTTTTGAAAACCTTCTTCTCTCCCTACCTTCTCCTATCTTATGACGTCATTCCCTCAGTGTACCCTGTACGTGAGTCCTGCTACTCCCAGTTCCCTTTCTCCTTCTCTTCCCCTACTAATATAATTGTTAGGTCCTTCTAATGCTGGTGTTGTATTCGTGTGGGTACTAAAAAACCGGTTCAGGTACTTACAGGTGTCGCTGATCGATGGTCTTCTGGCTTCCCGCCTTCGGAGTGGGTTAGCGCCGTAACGCTGCACACGGACTTTCGTCGGTAGACTACCGACGGCACGGATCCTTCGGTAGGCACGGCAGATGGACGTGGTTCACTGACCCGGTAGCGAATGGACGTTTCCTGGTTTTCTTCGGCCGGCGAAGATGGACAGCTGATTTGCACGGGTATGGCTGAGTTTTCGCGGAATGCCGCAGGGAGGATCCAGACATATATTTTGGCTGTACGTGATCTGGAGTTTATGAAACTCATTTATGTGTTTTTGACTAACATTAGCCTTAGATTGTGGTTAGTTTAACCTGTATGTTTACTTTAAGTTTTTTTTTTCTATGTTTGTGTTTTTTTTTCATTCTTAAAAATGTTCAAGTCAAAATAAAACCTAAAGTTGTATAGTTATAAGTTATTAGCCAATTCCGAATTTAAAATAAACGTGCTTTGTAAACCACACTTCAAATTCCCGCCTATCTTCCCATCCATACAATTGTTATTCCTATTAACCTCGAGACGGCCGCGAGTAATCGGTTCTATCCCCTTAACATTAGTTTTAATATAATTGATGTATATAAATATGAAAACTTGGCTCTGTAAAGTTGATTCGATTGAGCCTGTACAAATAAATGATTTAAAAATCAGTGGGGTTGGGTTTAACACACGACCGGTTGACGAAGAACGTTAAACCGTTTGATTAGTTCGTTAGTTGGGGGGATTCCCAGAAAAAAAAAAGAGAATGGGAAAATTCATAATTACAAGCACACAAAACAAGCGTAAAAAAGAAATTGTTTGCAATCTTTCATACAACAGACCTGATTTCAGTGATGTCAGGTTTACATTTTAATGAAATATTACATGAATTCAAGTCAAATCTAGCATTTCCTTTATACGCATTAGATATTGCAGAAAATTAAATGTTTATTTTCCTTAACGAAACATTTCTAGACCAGACCGGGCAGAAGGACACTGTATGTTAGTATGCATTATAAACCAGTAGTTGGCCAAATTCAGCATCTCAACCAGTAGTTGGCAACGTTTAAGTTTTGCCTGATAACCACGAGTTCATTCGGCATCGGTACATGGTCGGAGGATTTTCCATATGTTCAATTTTAACGCGCTTCCGAAATTTGCGCAAACGTTTGGCATCAAAACGATTAGACATCGTACTCATTCTCACTTTCACAGTTTCTAAAAATTTATTTCTTCCTAGAAGTAAAACTCTATCTAACGCGAATCGTTAAAACAACAGAATAACTATTCATAACTGTACTAACTGGAGGTAATTTTTTTTTTTTTATGCCGAGTAATGTTTGGCATCTCATCTGGGGGGGGGGGACTTTGGATTTGGGGGGGGGGGGGGGGCCAGAGGGGACACAGCTCCAGTACTGCGACACGAATGAGAAAATTTCTTTTATGTCTTTCAGTGCTGAATATGAGACCTCCTTTGCTCACATTTGAAATCTGTGATAGGAAAGTACTGTGAATTTATGAAATCCAGCATGAAAAACCAAATTATAAGACATCACCATTCATTTTCGTTACTTTCATTTGTTTTAAATTGTTAACGGTAATTTTAGATAATTGAATTGATATGCCGAAAAAAATTTCATTCGATTGATGTAACAATTTTGAAAATCTATCGAGTATTTATGAAGTTATGAGCGTTTAATTTGTAACGATATTTTGTGACGGTCGATTATTTTTCGATTTTAAAATGACAATCAATTTTTCATGACGGCAGCCATTTGTAAATTGTGCACAATGCTCAAGGTATGCAACGGAGAGAAAATTAAAATTGTTTCAGCCACCGCTGTCTGCCATTTGGTTAGTTGTTAGAAAAATTCAAATTAAACAAACTCTCAGATTTGGATTGGTCGTGGAAAAGGACGGATTTTAATTAGTCCTCGGTCATTTCACGAAGCAGGTTATTTCTGCCGTGCACGTTGCGCTTCAGATAAAGATGGCTTCCAAGAATATCACATACACTCAGGCACCTTATTTAGCTCTTGGTGGTGGCGCCCGCGCCGGCTGGCTACAAATCATCACCGGCTTGGGCAACCGACTGCCTAGCACACCACTGCATGTACAATGGCTGCCTAGCCAAGGGCTTGCTAGCAACACTCTCAGAGCAATCGACTAGCACACCACTGGTTAGTTGCCAGTGCACCTTCTGTGGCATGATGCACCACCTGCTACGTTGGCTACGTTATCAGCTTGCCGCTCCACACTGCAGGTTTCATGCCATCGGGGTTGCCTCCATCGCCAGCTGCCAATCCATAATGGCTCGTTGCTCCGCACAGCTCCAGTACTGCAACACCACTGAGTTAATTTGCGAAGGCGTACCCGTTTTATATCGTTCAGTGCTGCATATGAGCCCTCCCTTGCTTAAATTT
Organism: Aedes koreicus; assembly: GCA_024533555.2. Lineage (NCBI taxonomy): Eukaryota > Metazoa > Arthropoda > Insecta > Diptera > Culicidae > Aedes > Aedes koreicus. The sequence goes on from JAHHFK020003569.1 coordinate 30,717, forward strand.
GAAATCTGTGACAGTAAAGTACAGTGCATTTAGTAAATTTACTTTGAAAAATCGGCATTATAAGACATCACCTTAGGTTTTGGTAATTTTCAATAGCTTGAAATTGTTAACGGAAATTTGTTGATTATTGAATTGATACGCGGGAAAATTTACAACCGATTGATGTAAACATCTTGAAAATCTATCGAGCATTTATTAAGTTATTAGCGTTTAATTTGTAACAATATTTCGTGACGGTCGCTTATTTCTAGATTTTCAATTGACACCCTACCATTGCCGTAAGACGTAGTCTACGTCAAAAAAACTTCCGATAAATTAGCAGACAATGTGTTTGTTTACAAAAGCAGATTCGCCCTAATCAAATATTGGCGCTGAAATGTCCAACGTGCTTGTAAGTGTGAAATGGATCCTGTGCTTACGGAGGGAACATGGTTCGCGATTGAAATGTTCTAATCAGTTTTCTTGCGCTGCAGGAAAAATAGGCATTTACATCGTCTTCAACTCGAGATTGTACAGACTGAAGATTGAACATACACCCAAAAGTTGAAAAGGTGGCAAAAATGCAATTGCAGTTTTTGCTATCAATTGTTATTATTGTTTTAGCTTCGCTCCGCAATCTTTGAGGTAGTTTTTAAGGGTTTAAATTTCATTTTGACGAGTCTTAATTTCATTTCGACGAGTCTTAATTTCTTTTTGACGGGTCGTAATTTCGTTTTGACGACTCTTAAATTCAGAAACTTAAAACCCGTCAAAACTATACAATCTTGAAGAAACTGAATACCCGAAAAACACCCGGCAATCGCTAACCAGAAGGTTAATACCTCCGATTGCATCATACCGGGCAAACGCATCTAAGGAGCATTTTTCCAAAGTTTAGGAGCATTTCCCAAAAAAGAAGGATGCATTTACCCTTTGCCGTTTATATTGGCCAGAAAAATTATAACTCACACTTTAAAACTACCTGCAACTAACCTAATCTATTACACTAGTCGGCAGTGTTTCACTCCCTTCAAGTATATACGTTGAATTTTATAGATTTAGCCACGCTGAATTCAAATATGGGCTCAGAAATGCTGTAACGCGTCCAGTTTTTGAGAAAAATGTGATTAAAGTTCACAAAAACACGTATTTCCGTAGTAATATGATCTACCTCATCAACAACCAGAATATTGGCTCTGCCCTTTGCAAGTTGGACTTGGATTTTATGGAATGGACCTCCCTGAATCCATTCGTGAACACAGATTTTTCGTAACACTTAAGATTGATGAAATAAACCGGGATTTCATTCTCAAAATTACGAATTTTCATAAAAATCAAGATTTTCTATTTTGAAAACATGAATTTCAGCTCCGCCCTTTGAATGCTGGGCTTGGATTTTATGAAATGGACCTCCCTGAATCCATTCGTGAACACAGATTTTTCGCAACACGTAAGATTGATGAAATAAACCGGGTTTTCATTCACAAAATTACGAATTTTCATAAAAATCAAGATTTTCTATTTTGAAAACATGAATTTCAGCTCCGCCCTTTGAATGTTGGGTTTGGATTTTATGAAATAAACCTCCCTGAAATTCATTCGTTATCACAGATTTTTCGGAACACGTAAGATTGATGAAATAAACCGGGATTTCATTCACAAAATTACGAATTTTCATTAAAATCAAGATTTCCTATTTTGAAAACATGAATTTTCGTTCCGCCCTTTGAATGTTGGGTTTGGATTTTATGAAATGAACCTCTCTGAATCCATTCGTGTTGAAGAAAATGAGTTTTTTTTTCACAAAATTGCGAATTTTCATGAAAATTAAGATTTCCCATCAGTCAGTCAGTCAGTCAGTCAGTCAGTCAGTCAGTCAGTCAGTCAGTCAGTCAGTCAGGCAGTCAGTCAGTCAGTCAGTCAGTGTGATAAAGAAAGGAGGGGGTTAAAAATCTGTATTTTTGAGCGACGTAATTAATGGACGGGTCTTGATTTTCATGAAAACTCGTCATTTTGTGAATGTAAACCCGGTTTTTACATCAACCTTACGTGTTACGAAAAATCCGTGTTCACGAATGAAATCAAAGAAGTCCATTTCATAAAATCCAAGCCCAACATTCAAAGGGTGGAGCTGAAATTCATGTTTTCAAAATAGAAAATCTTGATCTTTATGAAAATTCGTAATTTTGTGAATGAAAACCCGGCTTATTTCATTAATCTTACGTGTTACGAAAAATCTATGATAACGAATGGATTCAGGGAGGTTTATTTCATAAAATCCAAACCCAACATTCAAAGGGCGGAGCGAAAATTCATGTTTTCATGAAAATTCGTAATTTTGTGAATGAAAACCCGGTTTATTTCATCAATCTTACGTGTTGCGAAAAATCTGTGTTCACGAATGGATTCAGGGACAAACCCAACATTCAAAGGGCGGAGCGAAAATTCATGTTTTCAAAATAGGAAATCTTGATTTTTATGAAAATTCGTAATTTTGTGAATGAAAACCCGGTTTATTTCATCAATCTTACGTGTTGCGAAAAATCTGTGTTCACGAATGGATTCAAGGAGGTCCATTCCATAAAATCCAAGTCCAACTTGCAAAGGGCAGAGCCAATATTCTGGTTGTTGCTTAGGTAGATCATATTACTACGGAAGTACGTGTTTTTGTGAGTTTAAATCACATTTTTCTCAAAAACTGGACGTGTTACAGCATTTCTGAGCCCATATTTGGATTCAGCGTAGCAAAATCTAGAAAATTCAACCAGAAATGCCGACGGGAGCGAAAAAAGTTCCGATTTTGCCGACTAGTGTTATCTGCAACTAATCCACTATGTACCTATATACAACAAGAACTGCAATGAAGCTAACCTACCCCCTACACTGAATATGTGAAACACATAATTGGTCTGCCGTGTTGCAGTTTGGCTCAAATTAACTGTTAATATTTCGTTTGTTGAATGTACAACGTGCTTGCTAGTTTTAACATGGCAAATAGAGATTTATAAATGGATATTAATAAAAAAATGTTGCTCAATTTCTCCAGAACGCGGCTTTTCAATCAACGCCATGAAACTTCGATGAGCTCAAGAAAAATTTCAATCAAACATACTCTTTAGTTGGCAAATTTATTTGTTCGTCCTGAAAAGACCAGGTTTTAGTTGTTAACGGAGGGAACATGGTTCGCGATTGAAATTTTCTTCTCGGTCTTCTTGGGCAGCAGGACGGCCTGAGTGTTTGGCAGCACGTAATACTACTACAATTGACATTTGCAACGTCTTCCACTTGAGAGTGTACAGACTGAACATTGACCATAGAGCGAATTACAACGAATAACTTAACCTAACACCAAGTGGCCAAGTTTGGACATTTTCGTTTTGCAAAAAGTTGCACAGGCTGGAGCGGGAATCGAACCCTCACTTCAAGGCAATGAACGACGGGTGACGCCGCTAACCACTTGACCACGAAGATGATGTGGGCGATTGATTAGGCCATTTTCTCCGGGACGCGGCTTTTTCAACGCAATATTGAGCCGGTGCGTGGTAATGAAAATTTCGATGAACTCAAGAGAAATTTCTATCAAACATACTCTTTAGTTGGCAACTTGATTTGATCGTCCTGAAAAGGACGGATTTTAGTTGATAACATGGTTCGCGATTGAAATTTTCTTCAGTCTTCTTGGGCTGCAGGACACCACTCTGTGAAATGGTCACACCGGAGAAAAGTTTGTTCAGCTCCTCGTCGTTGCGGATGGCTAGCTGCAGGTGACGTGGATGATTCTTCTTGGTCTGGTCTTCTTGTGTTCACGGGCGGCGTTTTCTACCAACGTGCTCCGCAAACACGTCTGTCGCATGCGGATGCACAGCGAGAACTGATGGTTGGTCGGTCGTCCCCTCATGTTTGATAATCGCTGACACGATAACTGTGGCAGTATGAACCAATCAGAGCGAGGCGCAAACATGATGTCATTTTCGACCAATAGCTTTGTGCGTGTACACATTTTTCTTTAAAGTTCATTTTAATTAGTTTAAACGAACATTATGAATTGAGTTTGCAACAGGGACTCACCTTGAAGTTCTATCTTGCGAATGAAATACTCATTGTAAAATTTCTGTGGGCCAGAGAGGAGATATTATCGTTCAAAGTCTCCAAACCCGCGAACGCTTGCGATTTCCGAAATTTTAGAACGGCGGCCCTATACAGTAATAGAAAAGAGAGACGTAAGTCCTACGTTAAAATAAGCGACCGTCACGAAATATCGTGGCAAGTTAAACGCTAATAACTTTATAAATGCTTGATAGATGTTCAAGATGTTCACATCAATCGGTTGGAAATTTTCCTGCGTATCAAACATTATCCGTTAACAATTTTAAGCTATTGGAAATAACCAAAACATAAGGTGATGTCTTAAAATGCCGATTTTTCAGAGTAAATTTTTTGAATACGGTACCTTACTATCACAGATTCCAAATTTAAGCAAGGGAGGGCTTATATGCAGCACTGAATGATATAAAACGTGCACACCTTCGCAATTTTACTCATTAGAATCGCAGTACTGGAGCTGAGCAGCACATGGAGCGATCATGGAACAGGCAGCTGGCAATGGTAAGAACTCTGGAAGCAACCCCTATGGCATGAAACCTGCAGTGCGGAGCGGCAAGGCGCCAAAGTAGCAGGTTGTTGAACATGCCACAGAAGGTGAACTGGCGACCAAACAGTGGTGAGCTAGTTGATTGCTCTGCAGGCTGTTGCTAGTAAGCCCTTGGCTAGGCAGCCATTGTATATGAAGTGGTGTGCTAGGCAGTCGGTTGCCCAAGCCGGTAATGATTTGTAGCCAGCCGGTGGGCGCCATCACGAGGAGCAAAATAACGTGTTTGAGTGTGTGATATTCTAGATAGCCATTTTTATCTGAAGCGCAACGTGCACGGCAAAAATATGGAAAATCCTCCGACCATGTACCGATGCCGAGTGAACTCTTGATTATCGGGCAAAACTTAAACGTTCCCAACTACTGGTTGAGATGCTGGAGAAGGGCCTTCAACTTGAGGCCGTATCATCATTTAAACCTTTCTGAAGAGTGTACAATAGAATTTCCTAATTTTCATAATGCATACGAACAAAAAGGGTCTTCCCTTTGCTCAGTCGGTAAAGGCGCGGCTACCAAGCAACACCATGCTAGAGGGGGCTGGGTTCGATTCCCAGTCTGGTATAGAAATTTTTCGTTAAGGAAAATTTCTCGACTCCCTGGACATGAAGGGTATGATTCTACTTGCCACATAATCATACTAATGCAAAAATGGTACCTGATATTGAAAGCTCTTAATTAATAACTGTGGAAGTGCAGTTAGAATGCTAAGTTGATAGCAATAAGCTTGAAACGCTAATAAAGAATAAGAAGACTAACATACCTACTCACTTATGCTAACCCAACGTCCGATTAAAACAGTACTTGCGTTGCAACATAGTTTGAAATAATCATTTAATTTTCTGCATTATATAATGCTGGATATGACACGAATTCATGGAATATTTCATTTAAATGTAAACCTGATATCACTGAAATCGGGTCTGTTGCAAACAATTTCTTTGTTTACGCTTGTTTTGGCATTCAATTGATCAACGGAGAATTTTACACGTTTGCTAAAATTCATTCTTATTTTTTCTGTGAATGTTCCGCTACGAAACTAATCAAACGGTTTAACGTAGTCAACGTCAACTGGTCGTGTGTTAAACACAACCCCACTTATTTTGACGTAGGACTACGTCTGTGTTTTCAATACTGGGGTACACGTTCGAATTGCGAAAATTTGGAGCGTCACGAAAAAAATATATTGTAAAAAAATAAAAAAAAATTATATATCAATAAATAAAAAAATTATTCCAACCAACGGTAATTTTCGATTCTAATAATATAATTTAATAAATTATAATATTCAATTATAATAATAAAAATAATAAAATAAAAAATTATATTATTATAATTTTGTTATTTAAAATAAAAAAAAACAAAAAAATAAAAACATATATAAAATTAACGAACGTCTCCTAGGCAGCCATGAATGTTATATAAGGGGTACACCTTCGCATTTTGATTTAGTTTTCCGGCGGTCGTGGAGCTGTGCAGAGTAGGATATGGAGTTGGACGAGCAGTCACTGCCCAGAGAGGCGTTGGTGCAGTTGGCTGTTGTTGCCGATGCTCCCGTCAAGTTCGCTGCGAGAAAGATGGCTGCTGAAGCCTGCGATTTGGCGGGAAAAAGCCGCCCGTGACAACGAGACAAGAATCAACTATCCCACGTCACCTGAAGATGGCCATCCGCAACGACGAGTAGCTGAACCAAGAATACCAAGAAGAAAGCCCAAGTTCAATCGCGAACCATGTTTCTCCCCCATCAACTGAATCCGTCCTTTTCAGGACGACCAAATCAATTTTCCAATTAAAGAGTTTATTTGGCTAAAATTTTCTCTTGTGCTGTTTCAAATTAATTACAATCACCGCGCCCCGGCTGCAAATAGCATTAATTAAACGCCGCTTCCCGCAGTAAATGACAAAGAACGTTGAACAACCAACGAACGAAATTCTAGAACGGATAATTCGAACCGAACTGCGACACTTCAGACCGACCATGTGGTTGAGTTCGTTGTAGTTCCTAGTTGTGCATAGCGGATTAGTTGCTGGTGATAGCAAACAATTAAGGCATATTTATGTTAGAAAATATCCGTCTAGGTGCAGTAATTAAAACTAATTATTGTGGCGCAATAACTGAATTTCGTCCCCTTTGGTGCAATTTGTATCACATTGCCTTCGTTGGTACCGCCTTCTTTCGTGCACTAGCATCCGACCCCTTTACCTCATAGCTCATAGCAGTACATTTTGATTCAGTCTTACGACAGTCGTGGAGCTGCGCAGTGGCTGGTGGCTGTAGGATCGCAGTTTGCGGCAGCAAGCACCATGGAGGGTGTACTGGCGAGCAGTCGTTGCTCGGAGAGGCGTTGGTGCAGTTGGCTGTTGTTGCCGATGCTCCCGTCAACCTCGCTGCGAGAAACATGGCTGCTGAAGCCAACGATTTGGCGGGAAAAAGCCGCCCGTGACAACGAGACAAGAATCAACTATCCCACGTCACCCGAAGATGGCACCGCATGAAGAAGAGTAACCAAGAAAGAAAGTCCAAGTTCAATCGCGAACTGTTTCTCCCCGTAACTAAATCCGTCCTTTTCAGGACGACAATTATTGCCACTAAAGAGTTTATTTGGTTGAAATTTTCTCTTGTGATGTTAGAAATTAATTTCAATCACCGCGCGCCGGCTGAACATAGATTCCTTAAACGTTGGGTCCGAAGTAAATGACAAAGAACGTTGAACAACCAACGTACGGAATTCGAGTCGAACTGGTCATTCAGACGACCATGTGGTTGAGTTCGTTGTAGTTCTTAGCTATGCATAGCGGTTAGGTGTGGCGGTGGCAAAAATTAGGAAAGGTCGGTTAAGAAAATCTCCGTGCTTAATAATTAAAATAATTATTGTGGCGCAATAATTGAAGCTGTCCCCTTTGATGCTATTTGTAACACATTGCCTTCGTTGGTACCGCCTTCTTTTGTGCACTAGCATCCGATGCTTTTACCAAACAGCTTTTAGCAGAACATTTTGATTCAGTCTTACGACAGTCGTTAAGCTGTGCAGTGGCTGTTGGATCGCAGTAGGCGGCGGCGAGCAGTCGCTGCCCAGAGAGGCGTTGGTGCGATTGGCTGTTGTTGCCGATGCTCCCGTCAACCTTGCTGCGAGAAACATGGCTGTGAAGCCTACAAGTTGGCGGGAAAAAGCCGCCCGTGACAACGAGTCAAGAATCAATCATCTCGTGAGATGAACCAAGAGAGAAAGCCCAAGTTCAATCGCGAACTGTTTCTCCCCCGTCAACTAAATCCGTCCTTTTCAGGACGACCAAATTAGTTTGCCAACTGGAGAGTTCGTTTGGATGAATTTTTCTCTTGTGCTGTTTGAAATTTCCATTAACGCGCCCCGGCTGAACATGGCATTGCTTTAAACGCCGCGCCCCGGAGTAAATAGCAAACCAATGAACCAACAGATCCATAACTATCTTCTACGTGTTAGAGATAGTGGCCCTCTCAACCATCGTAGAAAATACAACCGGGGCCGTATCATAATTAAGAGCCACCAAATGCTTTCTAGAGAGTGTACAATAGAATTGTCTTGGCCCTTTTCAGGACTGACTTAAATCAATTAGCGGATGGCCCTGACGTGTATGGGAATTCGATTGCTGCGTAGTCCTACGTCAACTTTGCGTACAACCCCATTGGGCTGTCCCTTATAGTTTTTTAAGCTACATTCACCTTAGGTGGACTGCTAGGCAGCAGTACGTCGAACAAGGTATGTGTTCTTTCAAGTTTTTTTTTATCTTCTGTAAATGAGAGAGTATTTAGACGCCTTCGTTTGATCATATTTTGTTCGAAAATATGATCATAAATGCGATCAAATTCTTTCTCCTCGTTTTTCTTTATAATAGAGGTTATTTGTTCTTTTAATTGCAATCTTCTTAATTGGAGTCGATTCCTTACCATTAGAAAGACTTGTTTTGTGTGAGACACGTCTGCTTTGCAATGCAATTGTCGGTATTTGTTTAGAGTGCACTTTGGCACCAAGGAAATGTTCAGTTTCCAAATAATTTATTACCCTCGTTAAATTTTTTTCCATGAGCGTGTTTCAAGCTCATAGTCTCAATGTATTGCTTGATTTCAGAAAATTTGCCTTGTATTGGGGCGATACTATTCCTTATATTTTTTCTAACTCTTTTGACGTAGACGGCAAGGGTAGGGTGTCAAATGAAAATCTAAAATATTGCGACCGTCACGAAAAACCGTACGTTTTGTAGGCGAATAACTCAAATAATCCACGATAGATTTACATGATTTCTTCCTCAATCGGTCGGAAATTATACCGCGCTCCAATTCAATTGTCAAACATTATTCTCAAATAATAGTAAACTATTGAAAATGACGCAAATATAAGGTGATGTCCTATAATGTCATTTTGCAGAGTAAATTTACCAAATTTCCTATCACAGTTTTCAAATCGAAGCAAGGAACGTCTTGCATCATCTTCTTCTTCTTTGTATTGTACCAATCATGTCATTCGTCTCTCCATGTACGTCTCGCATGCATCTGAGACCGGTATAAAACGCACACTTAGGAAAAGTTTGCCTCATTCGGTTAGCAGCATTGAAGCTGTGCGAAGCTGGTCCCTGGTAGTTGGTCGCAGGCAGCTGGTCGCAGGCAGTTGGTCGCAGCTGCTGCATTCGTCCGGCAGCGGAGCTGGTCGCAGAGGCAGCTGGTAGTCGCGTAGCAGATGGTGGTCGCGTAGCAGCTGGTGGTGGTAAGTACCAAGGCTCTCCCAAACAGCGATCGTCGCGATGAGGTAAAATGGCGGATTATGGGGGCGGACGATCGCATCGGTTTGTGCAAGCCGCCATCTTACCTCATCGTGGCGATTGTTTCACCGCGACTTCGAAAGCGCTGCTGTTTGGGGGAAAGCGTCCTTGGGGGCCTGCAGCAGTAGGTGGAAATAATCTGTCCTTTTGAGGACAATAAATTAAAATAAAAGAGTTGTTTATTAAAGAACTAATCTTAAATTTAGTTCGATGCTCGATGGAGGGCGAGCCGTCGGTAAAAATTTTACCCAGCTGGTTGGCGCAATCCATAAATTGATAATCTGTCCTTTTGAGGACAACCAATTTTATTAAAAGAGTTGTTTATACAAGAATAAAACATTAATTTCGTTTGGTTTGTGCGCCTAACATCATGGTGCCGATTCGTTCGCCGCAACTGCAAAAACGCCTCCATGGAGGGCGAGCCGTCGGGAAAATTTTATTCAGCTGGTTGGCGCAACCCACTAATAAATAATCTGTCCTTTTGAGGACAACCAATCCAGTTCAGAGAGTTGTTTGTATAAACATTAAATTAATATTTCGTTCGGTTTGTGCGCCATTTAATCTAGTGCCGATTTGTTCGTCACGACTGCAAAAACGCTACTGTTTGCGGGAGAGCCTCCATGGAAGGCGAGCAGGACAATTGGCGCAACCCGCGATGAATCAATAAATCTATTCAATTTCTAATTTAAGAGAGTTATTTGAAGAAGAGTTAATCTTTCATTTCGGTCGATTGGCAGTCATATTGGATTATGCCAAGTCGTTACTAGGCAACTAGGCCGGTTCTTTGATTTATTTTCACCGAAAAATCCTACCAGATACAAATCCATCTTTGCTACTTTCAATTTAATATTCTCAGCTTGAGAGTTTGTTTGATTAGGATTTTCGTTTCAAATTGTCGATTTGCAGCCAGTGGCATTAACAAAACTTGTTTTCCCTTCGTCGCATACCTTAAACCACACAAATTCCCTATCACGGACACCATTTTCGATGTCGAACATGATATTCCGAACCAACATTCTCTGTAAATTCCAATTAGTAGTGTGTTATAAACAGTTGTTCTGTTGTGTTAACGATTCGCGTTGGATAGAGTCCTACCTCTAGGAAGAAAAACTGTTTGAGAAACATAGTGAAAGTGAGAATGCCTAACCGATTTGATCCAGAATGCTTGCGCAGATTCAGGAAGCGCATAAAGAGCGAACATACGGGAAATCCTCCGAAACGACCATGCACCGATGCCGAGTGAGCTCGTAGTTATCGGGCGAAATTAAAAGCAGCAAGAGGTAATGCGTTGCCAACAACTAGTTGGGACGCTGGAGAAGGTCCTTAACCTCGAGGTAGGAAATTGATATTTATTAAATTTAAATCAATTTGACAAAGTGCATGTCATCATACCAATTGAATATCGCTCTATGTTATCGCTCCCTGTCTTAATAAATTTCAACATAGTATTAATTGTATTCTGGTGATGACATGCGCATGACATGATATTTTATAAAACTCAATCTCGTTTTTCTGCGAGATCTAATATATTTATTTATATTTCGATTTCTTTAACGTTTTAGCCATAATGGAATCACTAATTTACCTGATATTCACATAGAAACATGAATAATAATTTCACAAGACAACCATAGACCATATTTTAGGTACGCATTTAACCTTATATTCTCAACTATGGCCTAATGTATTCATCACATAGTAAAATGTAGAATATAAAAGTTTTCAATGGAAAAGTAAGAGTGAGCGGTTGTGTATTTTTCGAAGGGCTTATTCATACCAACACCTATATAACTAAATGAATATAGTGGGAATTTTAATTTTTTGAAATGGAATGGCCGATTGATCACATGAGAAAGTCATTTAGATGTTATTAACTAGCTTTATATTCCGTATAGTATACCGAATACAGCCGAATGCCCGGAGCGATAAAATAAATAAATGCCCGGAGCGATGAAATAAATAAACTTTTCTGAAATTCGTTCGAACAAGAATCCTTAATGATATCTATATCCATCGAAAGTTTTCGACTTAATAATGATGGTGGGGGGGGGGGGGTGGCTGCTGCTAAAACTAGTTTAAACTATCATTAATTTAATAATTTTATATTCCCTAACAGATCCTCAACTATCTTCTAGGCCTTAAAGATAGCCCATCGTAAAACGTGCAACCGTGGCCGTGTCATCATTTAAATCAAAAGGCCCTTTTCAGGGCCACCAAAGAGTTATAAAGAGTGTACAAGAGAATTTTCCCACATACTGACTTCATAAAACCAAACGGCCCTTTTCAGGGCCACCAAACAATATCTCAAGAGCGTACAATAGAATTTTCTTACATACTGGCTTCAAAACGCTGGTCTAATGTCCCATAAGAGCCGCACCCGTCATATTGTGACTTGAACTGCTTCTATCGGTAAGGGTAAGCGACCGGCATGAATAACTGAAACCCTTTTAACGCTAATAATAGCCACACAGAATTTCCCTGACATTAAAATGCATCACTTGGTTTAACGTAGTCTACGTCAACCGGTCGTGTCTTGTACACAACCCCACTGATTTTTTTTTCATCCTTACTGATTCACTTAAAATGAGAACCCAAAGTGGAAGCAGGTATATGTTCCTTTTCATGAATGTCTCCAAAAAAAAATCGCTCTGAAAACATTAAAATCTTATTTTTCACTTGAGCAATTTCTTGCTGAAATAGTTTAGACGCATCTTGGTAAAATGAGCATAGTTTGTATTGACTTTTATCCTTCTTCTCAATCACTTCCATTTCTGATTCGTTTTCTATGCGTTCAAAATCGTCTGAACCTTCGAATCAATGTTGTGAAAAGAATAAGAATTGTGATAAATCGGATCGTTTCCATTACTTATAAGAAATAGGCACATATTAAGCCAATATTTCTTGTACCTGAAATATTCAGATATGTTGTATATGTCGGCTATAATAATTTTTTATCAATGTACAAAACTTGCGGTCGACTTCAATTAACAATTTATCCACAAACTCGAATTGTTTTTTTTTTTTGTTAAATGTACGTCACAGAGATAAATAACGCAAACATCTTTCAAAATTCGCTCTTGCTCCGTTACATTTAGACCTACTCACTCACAACTTTTTTGTATGTATTGAGGGATGGTCATTTTATTAAATGCTTCACTTATAGCATGCAGATTTGCTTTGGAATTGCGCTTACAATTCCACAGAACGGTAGCCCATCGTTCTTATAACGCTTCAAATAAGAAGTTAAATAATACTCCAGGCCAACTTGCAAATCAATGGCATGAGCGTCAGTTGTGATGTGATAAAAAGATGGTATTATAACAGAGCAATATTTTGGATCATCAGAGCAATTCTTAGCTCTAATAACCAGCAAATTCAATTGTAAATCTTTGCCGTTGGCATGCGTCACTCGCTTGAACATATTACCAGTTGCATCCATGTGCGCTAAAGGTTTCTTCTTATACCGTACTAGATCTCTGTGCACTATGTCATGTCCTGCATCAGAAAACATTCTTACGGAAAAGAGTCGAAGATCAACCCCTTGAATGAAAAAACTTGTCAAATTTGTCGTAAAGAGCTATAGCGATGTCCAAATTACCATCGTTTTCAGCCCGTGCTGGATGCCTTGGCGATTTTATCATATAGGAAGATTGAACTTCTTTGGGAACGTCCATTAATTACGTCACGCAAAAATTGACTTTTTGTAACCCCCCCCCCCCCCCCCCCCATGTCACGTTTTTTGTATGGACCTTCAAATTTTTTTGTATGGATCGTCACGTTTTCTCGAAACCCCCCTCCCCCCTACTGCGTGACATAATTAATGGACCTTCCCTTTGCAGCTCTTAGTCTCTTACCCAGATTCATCAACTTGTTTTTGACGGATTTGTTTTGGAAGGTCTCGTAAGGTTTGTTCCTTTAGCCTTTCCATGGACAATCCTTTACACGGTGGGGTCATTCTTATAGTATGGTGAATAGGGGTTTGATTCACAAAAACCTAAAGGAACATTCCGTTTTGACGTAGAACTTACGTTTCTCTTTTCTATTTATAATAAGGGCGCCGTTCTAAAATTTCTGAAACCGAAAGCGTCACGCGGGTTTGGAGATTATGAACAATAATATCTCCTCTCTGGCCCACAGACATTTTACGATAAGTATTTCATTCGAAAGGTAGAACATCAAAACTCAATCACTTGCTTACTTAATTCGTTACATTTGTTTAAACTAATTAAAAAATTCAGTGGGGTTGTGTTTAACACACGACCGGTTGACGTAGACTACGTTAACCCCTTGATTAGTTTCGTAGTGTACTGTTCTAATGGGACGTTGGGTTAGCATAAATAAGTGAGAAAGTATGTTAGAACATGCTATGATTCGCTTCTTAGAAATTATTTAGCAGCCGTGGTAAGGGACGTTTGGTTTGAATGTTAGTATGATGAAAGGGCAACAATTGTGCTGCCTGTAGTGATTGTGTTGATATGATCGACCAGCTGGAGACCATTAACCTTATCGTGGAATCTCGAAAATCTATCGATAAATGATAAAGCTTTAAGAGTTCACACTGTTTCAGTTATTTTTAAATGTTGATTTGACCTCTACCCTTGCCGTAAGGCCTAGTCTGATCAAAATAGCGTTGATGTTTGTCCTCAAAGCTCGTTAGACCAGCATTAGATAGTAAGTATGTTAGCAAAAATCTATTGTACATTCTTTAGAAAACATTTGCACTTTGTCAAGTTGGTTGACCACTTGGTTTTATTTCCCACCTCGAGTTTAAGGCCCTTCTCTAGCTTTCCGACCAGTAGTTAGCAACGCATTACCTCTGGTGCTTCCAGTTTCGCCCGATAACCTCGAGTTCGCTCGGCATCGGAACATGGTCAATTCGGAGGATTTTTCGAATGTTCGATCTTAACGCGCTTCCGAAATTTGCGCAAACGGTTGGCATCAAAACGAATAGGCATTGCATTTATTCACCCTTTCACAGTTTCTCAAAACTTATTTCTTCCTATAAGTAAAACTCTATCCAACGCGAATCATTAACACAACAGAATAACTATTCATAACAGTACTTATTGAAATATGCATGTTCGAGAATCAAAACATTGTCCGTGATAGGGAATTTTTTAAAACGTGCCAGAACGCAACATTCTTTAAAATTTTCATACACCGATTGATGAATATGTATGCGAAATATATTAATCTTTTATTTGTAAAATTTTATATACCTTAGGTACATAGAATGGCAATCGTATAAATTTCTTGATTAAAGCAGTCTCAAAAAAAAATCAATCAAGAAACAATCGAAATCCTAGCGTCCGGTGTTTCAATTTTTCGTGACGGTAGCCATTTGTAAATTGTACAAAATGCTCAAGGTATGCAACAAAGAGAAAACTTATATTGTTTTAGCCACCGCTGTCAGCCAATCGGTAAGAACCAAACATTCAAATCAAACAAACTCTCTCAAAATTAAATTGGTCGTCCTGAAAAGGACGAATTTGCAATGGTCCGCATTTGAATTAAAACCCTCTCTGCGCCTTACCAAAAGATGTCTACCAAATATCACACACACACACATAAGCACCTTATTTCGCTCCTCGTGGTTGCACCCACCGGCTGGCTACAAAGACATTATCTACCAAATATCACACACACAAGCACCTTATTTCGCTCCTAGTAGTAGCACCCACTGTGGCTACAAAGCCATTATTTGCCCAAGCAACCGACTGCCTAGCACAATGTATGGCTGCCTAGCAACGGTTGCCTAGCCAACGGCTTGGTAACAACAGACTGCAGTGCAATCAGCTAACTGACCACCTGACCAATTAGGTAGGTCGCCAGTGCACTTTCTATGGTGGTTGCCACAGCCAGCTGCCAAATCCAAATTGAAAGAAGCTAGTGCACCCTCCAGGGTACATGCTATCTCCCGGCGCCAGTTGCCATTTCATACTGGCTCGATGCTCCGCCCAGCTCCAGTACAACAACACGAATGAGAACATTTGCTTCTTCTTCTTCTTTTATTTTTGCGAGGGACATTTGAGAAGGTGTACCCATTTTTTATCCTTCACTGCTGCCTATGAGACCTCCCTTGCTTACATTTGAAATCTGTGATAGTAAAATACAGTGCTTTTAGTAAATTTACTCTGAAAAATCGGCATTATAAGACATCACCTAATATTTTGGTTATTTTCAATAGCTTGAAATTGTTAACGGATAATGTTTGATACTTGAATTGATACACGCGGGAAAATTTCCAATCGATTGATGTAAACATCTTGAAAATCTTCTGAGCATTTATAAAGTTATTAGCGTTTAATTTGTAACGATATTTCGTGACGGTCGCTTAGTTTTAGATTTTCAATTGACACCCTACCCTTCCCGTAAGACGTAGTCTACGTCAAAAGAACTTAAATAAAAATGAATAAACGCACAAAGCTATTGGTCGAAAATGACATCATATTTGCGCCTCGTTCTGATTGGTTCATACTGCCACAGTTACCGTGCCAGCGATTATGAAACATCTGGGGACGATCGACCAACCATCAGTTCTCGCTGTGCATTCATATATGCGACAGACGTGTTCGGTGAGCACGTTGGTAGAAAACGCCGCCCGTGAAAACAAGAAGACCTGAATCATCCCACGTCACCTGCAGCTGGCCATCCGCAACGACTAGGAGCTGAACAATTTTTTTTCTGGTGTGACCATTTCACAGAGTGGTGTCCTGCCAAACTTCCTACAGCCCAAGAAGACTGAGAAGAAAATTTCAATCGCGAACCATGTTTTTTCCGTAAACAACTAAACTCCGTCCTTTTCAGGACAATCAAATCAATTTTTATGTTTAATTGAATATTGTCTAGAAATTTTGATTACCACGCACCGGCTCAACGGGCGTTGCTTAAAAAGCCGCGTCCCTGAGAAAATGGCCGAATCAATCGCCCACGTCATCTTCGTGGTCAAGTGGTTAGCGGCGTCACCCGTCGTTCAAGCGATAGCCATTAAGTGAGGGTTCGATTCCCGCTATAGCCTGTGGAACTTTTCGCAAAACGAAAATGTCCAAACTGGTCCACTGGTTGTCAGGTTAAGTTGTTCGTTGTAATTCGCTCTATGTTCAATGTTCATTCTGTGCAACATCGAGTTGAAGACGGTGTAAATGTCTATTTTTATCGTAGTATTACGTGCTGCCAAACACCCAGGCCGTCCTGCAGCCCAAGAAGCTTGAGAAGAAACTTTCAATCGCGAATCATGTTCCCTCCGTAAATACAGGATCCATTCAACACTTACCAGCTCGTTTCGTGTTTTTGACGTAGGACTACGTCTGTGTTTTCAATACTGGGGTACACGTTCGAATTGCGAAAATTTGGAGCGTCACGAAAAATATATAGGTTTTGAACGTTAATAACTAAGTCATTCCACGATTGATCTCCAAAATGTTTGCACCAATCGATCGGAACATTTTCTATGTTCGATTTAAATATTTCAAACTATTGATTTTTAACATGCAACTAATAAAATTAACGCAAATATGAAGTGATGTCTTAAACTATCGATTTTTTAGAGTAAATTTACCAAATGCACAGTACTTTCCGCGCACAGACTTCATATTTAAGTAAGGAACGTCTCCTAGGCAGCCATGAATGTTATATAAGGGGTACACCTTCGCATTTTGATTTAGTTTTCCGGCGGTCGTGGAGCTGTGCAGAGTAGGATCTGCAGTTGGACGAGCAGTCGCTGCCCAGAGAGGCGTTGGTGCAGTTGGCTGTTGTTGCCGATGCTCCCTTTCAACTTCGCTGCGAGAAAGATGGCTGCTGAAGCCTACTAGTTGGCGGGAAAAAGCCGCCCGTGACAACGAGACAAGAATCAATCATCCCACGTCACCTGCAGATGGCCACCCGCAATGAAGATGAGATGAACCAAGAAAGAAAGTCCAAGTTCAATCACGAACTGTTTCTCCCCCGTCAACTAAATCCGTCCTTTTCAGGACGACCAAATTAGTTTGCCAACTAAAGAGTTTTATTTGGTTGAAATTTTCTCTTGTGATGTTTGAAATTAATTTCAATTACCGCGCCCCGGCTGAACATAGCATTCATTAAACGTCGGGTCCCGTAGTAAATGACAAAGAAGGTTGAACAACCAACGAACGGAATTCGAGCCGAACTGCGTCACTTCAGACCGACCATGTGGTTGAGTTCGTTGTAGTTCCTAGCTATGCATAGCGGATTAGTTGCTGGCGGTGGCAAGCAAATAAGGAAAGGTTCGGTTAAGAAATAATTAAAACTAATTATTGTGGCGCAATAATTGAAGTACGTCCCCTTTGATGCTATTTGTAACACATTGCCTTCGTTGGTTCCGCCTTCTTTTGTGCACTAGCATCCGATGCTTTTACCTAACAGCTTTTAGCAGAACATTTTGATTCAGTCTTACGACAGTCGTTAAGCTGTGCAGTGGCTGTAGGATCGCAGTAGGCGGCGGCAAGCAGTCGCTGCCCAGAGAGGCGTTGGTGCAGTTGGCTGTTTTTGCCGATGTTCCCGTCAACCTTGCTGCGAGAAACATGGCTGCTGAAGCCTACAAGTTGGTGGGAAAAAGCCGCCCGTGACAACGAGTCAAGAATCAATCATCCCGTGAGATGAACCAAGAGAGAAAGCCCAAGTTTAATCGCGAAATGTTTCTCCCCCGTCAACTAAATCCGTCCTTTTCAGGACGACCAAATTAGTTTGCCAACTGGAGAGTTCGTTTGGATGAATTTTTCTCTTGTGCTGTTTGAAATTTCCATTACCGCGCCCCGGCTGAACATGGCATTGCTTTAAACGCCGCGTCCCGGAGTAAATGGCAAAGCGCGTTGAACATCCAATGAACCAACAGATCCATAACTATCTTCTACGCGTTAGAGATAGTAACCCTCTCAACCATCGTAGAAAATACACCCGGGGCCGTATCATAATTAAGAGCCACCAAATGCTTTCTAGAGAGTGTACAATAGAATTGTCTTGGCCCTTTTCAGGACTGACTTAAATCAATTAGCGGATGGCCCTGACGTGTATGGGAATTAGATTGCTGCGTAGTCCTACGTCACCTTTGCGCACAACCCCATTGGGCTGTACTTTGTAGTTTTTTAAGGTGAAAATTAAAGATGCAATCACGACAATCACACGAGACACATCCGCATGTTAACAAACGTTATCCAGGAACGATTATCACGTGTGATAAGGAAAACTATGCAAACGATAATCAGATACTACCCGAGCAGAACACAAAAGCATATGAATACCTAATTTTGTTCTTAATAACTGGCCTTGGTATTAAAGAGCTCAGATTAAGAGGTAAAATACCTAAGCAAAATACCTAAGAATTGCAAGCAAAATGTCTCTAGAATAACTAAACTTTATATTCCGGATACCTGGGTAAGTATCTGGTCACCTTAGAGGTATTATTTTGGTATTGTCTTACCTCAATTCGGTATTCGCATGAAATTGTGGGAACAATTTGATGATATCCTCAGGTATTTTACCTCTTAATCTGAGCTCATAAATACCAAGGCCAGTTATCAAGTTATTCGCTTCTGCTCGGGTAGCCTATCATCAAAACGTAAGCCTCACTAAAATCAAAAGCGATAGTGTGAGTCAATAACAAAGCAACCAAGAGCCAAGTTCTGGGGTTCAAGCAGTAATACACTCGTATAGCCAACATCTGCAAAACAAACGCATTCGACATTCTTGAATGTTATAGTGACCTGAATGTCGATTAAGCGCCGCTACCCGAGCAGGAACGAATAACTTGGTAACTGGCCTTGGTATTTAAGAGCCCAGATTAAGAGGAAAAATACCTGAGAATAATACCACAAAATTGTGCAAAACAAGTTTTGTATTACCTCAATTCGGTATTCGCATGACATTGTGGGAACAATTTGATGGTATTATCCTCAGGTATTTTACCTCTTAATCTGAGCTCATAAATACCAAGGCCAGTTATCAAGTTATTCGCTTCTGCTCGGGCAGTTATCAAGATCAAAATTAGGTATTCATATGTTGTTGTCTTCTGCTCGGGAGGTAGAACACCTGAGGATAATACCATACAATTGTTGCCACAATGTTATGCGAATACCAAATTGAGGTAAGGCAATACCAAAAAAGTACCTCAGGTATTCCCAGGTATCCCAAATAACAAGTTTTGTTATTCGAGAGATATTTTGCTTAGGTATTTTACCTCTTATGCTGTGCTCTTAGATACCAAGGCCTGTTATCAAGATCAAAATTAGGTATTCATAAGCTATTTTCTCCTGTTCGGGTTATCATAAGCATCATCAGTTTCTCTTACTCTCACCAACTACAGCGATGATAGTGGATTGAGAATCCTAAAGTATACTGATAGAATGAATTGAGGCGTTTTAACCATCAGTTATTTAACGATATTGAAAAGTAATAGTATTCAGTAGACTAAATGATAAGATAATAAACGGATGACTTTTTACTAAAATCCTGCATGGGTTAAGATCAGCCATGTCCAAACACTACACTGCACGCCGAGCTAATTTTTACCACGCTAGCGCGTGTATTAAATTCACCACTTTGACTTCGTGCTTCCATACTTACACGCAACGCGGTGGGTACAACACCAATTCCAATGCTCGTGTTTTGGCTTCGGACATCGTGTATGATGTTTCGGCAAACACCACAGCTGAGTGTTTCCGATTGTGTCCGATTGCGGAATACCCGCCCTAATAAATTTCGTATGGTTTTTTTTTTAACACGTACGTCCCCAACCCCTCTGAAATTGAAAAATTCAAATTTAAAATTAATGATACTCCAGCGTTAGCCATCGGATTTTGATGCAGTTTTTTGCAATAGATCACAAAATTATTCTTGTTTGTGAATCTGCACTGGTCATTCCGAAAATATCCGTAGTTTTGGATTCCAAGGTGGGAGTACTGGGGTAAGTACCTGTCCAGGAATGGTGGACCAAATATTTTTGGATGTGAAACATAGCATGCGGCATATCAAACTTCATGATTTTGCAAAACTAGGTCATCAGAAGACATTTTGAGGATTTCTGACCATACTGGCCACTAAAAGAGGTCCTGCGGGATACGAGTTCCTCCGGAAAAGTGGCCATAACTAAATCTTTTGCAAAACCTAGCTTGCGACATATCAAACTTCATGATTTTGCAAAACTAGGTCCTCGGAGGACAGTCTGAGGATTCCTGACCATACTGACTACTTAGGGAAGCCCTGCGGGATCCGAGTTCCTCCGGGAAAGTGGCCATAATCAAATCTTTTCCAAAACCTAGCTTGCGGCATATCAAACTTCGTGATTTTGCAAAACTAGGTCTTTGGAGGACAGTCTGAGGATTTCTGACCATACTGGCTACTTAGGGAGGCCCTGCGGGATCTGAGTTCCTCTGGGAAAGTGGCCATAATCAAATCTTTTTCAAAACCTAGCTTGCGACACATCAAACTTCATGATTTTGCAAAACTAGGTCCTCGGAGGACATTCTGGGGATGTCTGACCATACTGGCCACTAAAAGAGGTCCTGCGGGATACGAGTTCCTCCAGAAAAGTGGCCATAACAAAATCTTTTGCAAAACCTGGCTTGCGACATATCAAACCTCATGATTTTGGGAAACTAGGTCCGCAGAGGTCATTCTGAGGATTTCTGACCATACTGGCTAATTAGGAAGGCCCTGCGGGATCTGAGTTCCTCTGAGAAAGTGGCCATAATCAAATCTTTACCAAAACCTAGCTTGCGACATATCAAACTTCATGATTTTGCAAAACTAGGTCCTCGGAGGACAGTCTGAGGATTCCTGACCATACTGGCTACTTAGGGAAGCCCTGCGGGATCCGAGTTCCTCCGGGAAAGTGGCCATAATCAAATCTTTTTCCAAAACCTAGCTTGCGGCATATCAAACTTCATGATTTTGCAAAACTAGGTCATCAGAAGACATTTTGAGAATTTCTGGCCGTACTGGTCACTTAGGGAGACCATCGGTCATCGGACGACATTCTGTAGTTTTCTGACTATACTTGCCACTTAGAGTGGCTTTCCAGTATTCAAGTTTCTTCGGGAAAGTGGCCATATTTATATAGTTACCAAATAGGAAATTTAGCTAAAAGACACCTGAGAAACTAACATATTTATGCATTATAAAATAATTGAGTACACATGACGTTTTGTTTGTTTTTTGTCAACTTTATTTCTAGTTTATTTCTAAAATAAAATGTGTTTTATTACAAACATTTGCTACAGATTTCGAAAAACTTCGCTTTCCGCATTTTATGCCTCTCACATATCGGTCTGTTACAAGCAGCACAGCTTATCATGGTTTTCACATCATGATTACGGGGACAAAACCTACAGCGTCTGGACTTTCTTGTAAGATGCTGTATATTCGGAAAATCATCGCAATTTTTACAACATTCAGGACACGCAAAAATTACCACACTACGACAATGTTGCTGGCATGATGGTGACATGCAGGAGCTGCAGATTTTTAGGTTGCCAGAGCAGAAACATGCAGAACACTTGGAAACCGGAGATGTTGCAGGTCCGTACATGCGATCGTAGTTGTTGATGAACATATCTATTTTGTTCGTTGTTTCATTTTGAAGGCTACTGTCACGCTTTCTTTTTAATACGTGACTCATTGCGATTTCTTTGGACAACCAACCTAAAAACCTGCGTTTCTTGCTTCGATCTCCAAAGAGATAGTTTTGATTGGCCGCAAAGAATGTGTAAAAGGAGTTGTGGCTGCACAAGTCTAATATATCCTGGAATATGGCCAATGGATACCGGTCGGTACGCCTTTCGCATGTGTCAGTACCAGTGGCACAATCTAGAGTATCAACACCTGCCTTCAGGGTATTGTACAGTTTTACAATTTTTGGTTGTTCCTGTAAAATTGGGAATAGTTAGAATAGAATAGAAAACTCGATAGGTATTATAAAATAATGCTTTGTATGTCACAATGTGCATGAAATTTTAAATAATGATTTTCTTGTTTTTTTTTTGCACAAAGTGGCAAACCTGGATTGTTTTGAATGAAAAAAAAAATTATTGCTCACCGTTTGAGTTCCAGGGACGTTTGATGTAATAGGTGAACCGATTTCATGAAGTTTGATATGTCACAAGCTAAGTTTTGGAAAAGATTTGATTATGGCCACTTTCCCGGAGGAACTAGGATCCTACAAGGCCTTCCTAAGTAGCCAGTATGGTCAGACACCCTCAGAATGTTCTCCGAGGACCTAGTTTCGCAAAATCAGGAAGTTTGATATGTCGCAAGCTAGGTTTTGGAAAAGATTTGATTATGGCCACTTTCTCAGAGGAACTCAGATCCCGCAGGGCCTCCCTAAGTAGCCAGTATGGTCAGGAATCCTCAGACTGTCCTCCGCGGACCTAGTTTCCCAAAATCATGAGGTTTGATATGTCGCAAGCCAGATTTTGGTAAAGATTTGAATATGGCCACTTTCCCGGAGGAACTCAGATCCCGCAGGGCCTCCCTAAGTGGCCAGTATGGTCAGACACCCTCAGAATGTCCTCCGAAGACAATTTTTTGCAAAATCATGAAGTTTGATATGTCGCAAGCCAGATTTTGGTAAAGATTTGAATATGGCCACTTTCGCGGCGGAACTCAGATCCCGCAGGGCCTCCCTAAGTAGCCAGTATGGTCAGACATCCTCAGAATGTCCTCCGAAGACAATTTTTTGCAAAATCATGAAGTTTGATATGTCGCAAGCTAGGTTTTGCAAAAGATTTAGTTATGGCCACTTTTCCGGAGGAACTCGTATCCCGCAGGACCTCTTTTAGTGGCCAGTATGGTCAGAAATCCTCAAAATGTCTTCTGATGACCTAGTTTTGCAAAATCATGAAGTTTGATATGCCGCATGCTATGTTTCGCATCCAAAAATATTTTGTCCAGCATTCCTGGACAGGTACTTACCCCAGTACTCCCACCTTGGAATCCAAAACTACGGATATTTTCGGAATGACCAGTGCAGATTCACAAACAAGAATAATTTTGTGATCTATTGCAAAAAACTGCATCAAAATCCGATGGCTAACGCTGGAGTATCATTAATTTTAAATTTGAATTTTTTGATTTCAGAGAGGTTGGGGACGTACGTGTTAACGCCCTATTTTGGGTATCATCCAAATCATTAAAGAAATGTTTGGAGGATTTGTGATATCGTTCGTTTAAGGTAATTTTTTATCAGGGCGCGTGGTTAATTTATTTTATTTCTACCCATGCCGTGCTTGTTAAACTCAATCAACTTATGCGCCCGTCACCCAACAGCCAAGAAAACAAACCTATAAGTCAAATTATCAAATTTTTAGAATCATCCGACGAGCATTGCTCTATCCGTGGTAACCAGTGTCATACTGGGTGTATGTTGAGAGCTTTCTTTTGATCGTAACTACTCGGCTCGGGTGTTTTCCCAAAAATCAAGACACGGTGTCTAAAGCAAAACACGAGTTTGTACACTCGTGTCGCGTCCATTGCGTTGCGGGGTGATCTATAAGCACGAAACTGAAGTGGTAAATTATAGCCACATGGTGGTGTGTTTGCAGTCAAATTCGGCTCTCGTGCAGAACGGTTTGGTGTTTTCACCAAGGCTGGTTAAGATCTCTAGCTTCAATATTTGAATTTGGAGTACTTTATCAGAAGGTCATATATGTTTTGATTATTAAATTTATTTGCATTAATGCATTTATAATCAAACCATATACAGTGACGGACAATACAATAAGAACAAAGCCAGATTTCCATACAAAATGTTCATAATGGGGAGGCTTGTCTTTCATTTTTCCGAAAACCAATTGAGCTGAAATTTCGGCTGTGTTCCAGAAGCAGCCTAAATTTGCATCTGCATGGAATCCATTTTGAGATTTACAGACGCCGCATATCGACAAAACGCATAATGCTCAAATATGAGAATCTGAATTTTAAGTTTGGTTGCACGGATCATTTTAATATCAGTACACTACACATCGTAATTCACACACCCAGTAACTCAATTCAATATGGCCTTATCTATGGAAATAAAAAGGTGGTCTTATTGTTTTGTCGTAGATGATGCCTGTAGCTTCTGAAGTGGTGAATGAAAAATTATGAATTTTTTACAGATGCAAATTCAGGTTATTTCTAGGCTGTTGACAAAATTTCAGTTCAATTGCTTTAAAAACGAGCCTCTAAACATGACCATTTTGTATGAAAATCGGGCTTTGGTCTTATTATATTGTCCGTCACTGTACGTCGTATTTAAAAAATGAAATCATTCATTACCAAGTCCGTGAGGAAAAACAACCTACTTAAACACCGTGTTGAACGATGTATGGTTTCCTTTTGCAAACATAAAAGAATTCCATCAAGTTAAGGTATGAATTTCTCCATGGTTTTTAGAAAAACTTGTCTTTTTTATAAGGTTAACTAGCTAAGCCCGGTGCGTGCGCTGCTACGCTTGCAACTAAATGAAGGAAGATTTAATATAACTGGCACGTTTATAGTTTTTTTTTCGAAATGAGTTTTTTTTTTTTTTTTTGAATAAGCAGGGGTTCAAACTTCTATCAAAACATGCTTCTTACCCGAGAAATACACGTTTTGTGTTTAAGTAACCTGGATAATTCTCATATTTGGTAGAAATTTGTGTGTCATTTGTATGGGAGCCCCCCCTTCCTGAGGCGGGTGGTCTCTCAAACCACCATACAATCATTGCCTTCAAAACCCCCACATGCCAAATTTGGTTCCATTTGCTTGATTAGTTCTCGGTTTATGATGAAACTTGTGTCTCATTTGTATGAGAGCGCCCCTTCCTGAGAGAGAAGGGGTCTCAAACAATCATAAGAACCTATCCCAGCCCCAAAAACCCCTTCATATATTTTTTTACGTTGGTCGGTTCAGAACTTTCCGTGTTTATAAGGGTCTGACAGACAGACAGACAGAAATTCATTTTTATGTATACAGAAATCTAGCCTCCAAAAACCCCCATATGCTAAAAGTGGCTTCATTTACTTGATGAGTTCTCGAGTTATGCGGAAATTTGCTTTTTATTTGTATGGGACCCCCCCCCCCCTTCAAAATGGGGAGGGGTATTGAACTGCCATGGAAATATTTCTTGCCTCCAAAAACCTCAACATGCCAAATGCCAAATTTGGTTTCATTTACTTCATTGGCTCTCGAGTTATGCTAAAAATTATGTTTCATTTTTATGGGAGTCTCCCCTTCCAGAAGGCGGGGGGGGGGTCTCAAACCACATTAGAAACATTTATTTCTCTCATAAACCTCCACATGCCAAATTTGGTTCCATTTGCTTTAATTTTTATCGAGTTATGCAGAAATTCGTGTTTCATTTGAGTATATGAGCCCTCCTTTCAGAGAAGGGAGGGGCTCGAGTCAACTTAGAAACATTTCTTGCCTTCAAAAACCTCCACCTGCCAAATGTGGTTCCATTTACTTGATTAGTTCTCGAGTAGTGCAGAAATTTGTGTTGGATTTGTTTGGAAACTCCGCTCCCTCCCCTTCCAGATGGCGGAGGAGTCTCAAACTTCCATAGAAACATTTCTCTCCTCCAAAAACCTCCACATGCCAAATTTGGTTCCATATGCTTGATTAGTTCTCGAGTTATGCACAATTTGTGTTTCATTAGTATGAGAGCCCCCCTCTTACAGAGGGCGGAGGGGTCTTGAGTTACCTTAGAAACATTTCTTGCCTTCAAAAACCTCTACCTGCCAAATTTGGTTCCATTTACTTGATTAGTTCTAGAGTTATTTGTATGGGAGCCCGCCCCCTACAGAGGAGGACCACTGTAGAAACATTTATTGCCTTTAAAATCCCCGCAAGCCAAATTTGGTTCCATTTGCTTTGTTAGATCTAGAGTTATGAAGAAATTTCAGTTTCATTTGTATGACAGCACCCCTTCTAGGAGAGGGGAGGGGTCTCAAACCACCATAGAAATATTTTTTGCCACCAGAAAACCCCACATGCCAAATTTGGTTCCATTTGCTTGATTAGTTCTTGAGATATGCAGAAACTTCTGTTTCATTTGTATGGGAGCCTCCCTTTCTAGAGAGGGGAGGGGTCTCAAACTACCATAGAAACATTTCTTGCCTCCAAAAACTTACGCATGCTAAATTTGGATTCCTTTGCTTGATCAGTTCTCGAGTAATGCAGAAATATGTGTTTCATTTGTATGGGAGCCCCCCCTTTCAGAGGAGGGAGGGGTCTCTTACTATCTTAAGAACCTTCTCCGGCCCCAAAAACCCCTGCATACAAATTTTCACGCCGATCGGTTCAGTAGTCTCCGAGCCTATTAGGGTCAGACAGACAGACAGACAGACAGACAGAAATCCATTTTTATATATATAGATATATAGATTATTTTAATTAATTCTGGTTCAGACAGCGAAAAATCACACAAATCGAGAAGAGATTATAGAGCGTTCTTTTAGCAAAAAAATCATTTGGTATTATGATGGTTTTTGCTATATTTCTTGGCTCAGTGGAGGTGACGTTTAACGTTTTTCACATTATTGGTTGATCCGTTACAACGAGATGACATTTGTGCTCTCGAGGAATAATGCTAAGGCTTACATGTATCTTAAGAATTCACATTAAATTCTGATCGATTGTCTATTCGAGCAGGTTTTCTCCAAGGCCGAATTCTTAAGCCTATATTTTCTACAACTAAGATTTTTGATAACGTCATCACATGATGCGTTCAAAAGGGCGCAAACAATATACTGCCAACATATAGAATAAAATTCGTTAGAGCTCTACCGACCATATTTTCCTGCGACAAATCGCGTGAGTTATTCATACCTTCAGTCATTTATCAACGTTTGAATTGCAAAACGGTTGTGACCTCATGCTCCGACATGAACTTCTACCGCCGATCGTACACACAAACCAGCGCTAACACACCTGTTCCGGTTGACTAAGCTACAAAGTGATTAATTGATATGTCGCCAAGTCAGTCAGCAAATGTCAAGCAACGAACCGAGAGATCTATTTCAATGACAGACAAATTAGATTGTTTCATGTGTTCTTGTGCTATAAGGTACGATAATGCATTCGATCCGAATGTGCAGTTGTAGGAAGTATGAGGGAAAGCTCCTTCATTTGTAACCTACATAATTGAATCTGACATGTGAGAATAAAATACGAACAAATGTTTCCGTCACGGACATGAATACGATTAGTAAGATCGACGGGTATTTTATCCAGTAGATGGTTTACTTACAAATTATTTAAAAATGAGGAAAACACTTTCTTTGTAAACTAACTTGTGCTAGGGGCTAGTGGATATCATTCTTTTATTTATTGTAATTGTTTTCTATTGCGTACATGGGTGTCAGTTTTGTGTAAGTCATTGCATTGAGATTTTAAGTAACGTTCAGTGCCGGTTCACCAATTCTTTATTCTTTATTCTTTATTTGGAGCAGGGAAAAGTCCGTTTGAGTAGAGCTGCAGATGCCAGCTCTTTCTCAAATGGGCGCAAAAAACCTCCTCTTCTTTTCATATCAACAGAATTTACATAGCTTCCAAATGATACAATGATGCCTTAAATCTACTTAATGGGCTAAACATAACAAAAAACTAACTTGAACTAAAAAAAAATCTAACGTGTGTTGTTTTGTGGAGTCGCGAGTACTTTGTAGAATCTTTTTCGAAGAGTGGAACGCGGAACATCGAAGTCAAATTCGTTGGAACAGCGGTTAAAGGATTGACACATACTAGAAAATGGCTCGTTATGCCCGTAATTGGTTCTAGCACCATGTAGAAAAAGGAACGAATTCGAGCGAAGTTGACGATAGGGAATATTTATGTTGAGAAGCGACAACTGTCGAGGACAATCAATTTTCGATTGAAGCAGGTCAGAAACAAAGAGCGTTTTTGAAACATCACGACGTATACTCAGTAACTCTAGACCTATAAGTTTACATCGCGCATCATAGCTGGGCAAATTGATTGGATCATTCCATGGAAGGTGTCTTAAAGCGAAGCGCAGAAATTTGCGCTGAACTGCCTCGATAAGTGAGATGCTATTCTGATAGTACGGTGCCCAAACGACAGATGAGTATTCTAATATTGACCTCACTAACGAACAGTACAATGATTTTAAACATTGAATGTTTTTGAAGTTTTTTGCAATGCGAAATATAAAACCAAGTGTCTTAGAGGCTTTGGAGGTTGTAAAAGCGACATGTTCCTTAAACGTCAATTTGGTGTCTAATAACACACCTAGATCCTTAACAACAGATTCCCTTTTGAGAATTGTCGATCCAACCTTATAGTCAAAGTCAAACAAACTACGTTTGCGGGAAAATGAGATAACGGAGCATTTACCAGCGTTGAGATCCATGCGATTTGTTTCACACCACTCGGTGAATATATCGAGCTGACATTGTAAAAATGAAGCGTCTTGAATATCATTGACAGTCCAATACAGTTTAAAATCATCGGCAAAAGAAAGTTTGAAGGATCCAAGTAGCAGATTAACGTCATTGAGATACACTAGAAATATTAACGGTCCTAGGTGGCTACCTTGTGGTACTCCCGATGGAACAAGAAAGTAGGGTGAAATTGAATCGCCTAATTTGATAGCCATTTCACGGCCACTCAGGTAAGATTGGAGCCAAACGAGAAAAAATCCAGAGAAACCGAGACGTTCGAACTTTGCAATAGTTATCCGATGGTTGATTTTATCGAATGCCGCTGAAAAATCCGTATAGATCGAATCGACTTGTTGCCCTTTCTGTAGAGCTTTAGCGATGAAAGATGTGTAAACAACCAAATTGGTACTCGTTGACCGTTTCGGCATGAAACCATGTTGATGTTCAGAGATGTAATGGTGGCAGTTGTGCGATAAATAGCTGAAAACCACTTTTTCAAATAACTTCGAAACGGCACACAAAGCAGCTATTCCACGATAATTGCTGACCTCACGTTTGTTTCCTTTTTTGAAGACAGGAAAGACATATGATTTTTTCCATTGATCCGGGAATGATCCGACTTGCAACGATAAATTGAAGAGACGGGATAGAGGTGTAGATAGACTAGTGCAGCATTTCTTCAAAACAATTGCAGGGATTCTGTCAGGACCTGAACTGGTTGATGCCTTGAGGGAGGAACTAGCTTTTTCCACTGTTTCAGGATCGACGATAGGGTGAGCACCAACTGGAGGATGGACTGGAACATTGTTTGCAGCTTTGTGAACTTGTTCATCATCCAAAGATTCTTGTATGAACACGCTTGAAAATTGACTCAGGAAAAGATCACAGATACCATCTATAGACGAGCTTTCAATACTTCCCTTGGACATAACAGTGGGGAGGCCGGATTCTTTTCTTTGTTCGTTCACGTAATTCCAGAATCCTTTAGGATTGTGACGTAGTTGTTGCTGAACTTTCCTTTGATGCGCAAAAAAAAGTTTTTGATTTAGGCGTTTGTATCGAAAGTTGGCAGTGTGGTAAACTTGTTTGCATCGTCGGGTTTTACACTTTGAATATTTACGCAATGAAGACCGTTTCAAGCTTTTCAAACGCTTTAGATGATTGTTACTCCATGGCGGATTGCGTGGCGGTTTTCGAGTTCGTTTTGGAATGAACTGATCAATTGCATACAATAGTATGTTGGAAAAGAAATCAACCGATGAATGAAGATCCTGATTGATGAATTCGAGCCAGTCAATGTTGGATAGAAAAGTATTCATACTAGTGTAATCACCATTCTTGAAATCGTAATAAAGTGCTTCCACTGGAACCATAAATACGCAGGGTGAAGCAGCACTCATTTCGATCAATAGAGGTGGATGATGAATTGATTGCTTCACAAGAGGAGAAGGAGCCTCCATCAAAGAAAAATGCACATCTCCTTCGATACTACCAAAACAAAGGTCAAGCATCCGGCTATTGTTATTTTCTACGTAGTTCAGTTGAGAAGTACGCGCCAAACTGTAGCTGTCGATAAGCTTGGCAGCCGTTACGCTAATCGAAGAATGAGTAACGTCGGGATAAAGATAATTTGATGGGCTGAGCTTCCATTTAATGCCGGGTAGGTTAAAGTCGCCTAGAATCAACAAACTATCCCTAGTTTTCATTTGACTGTTGATGAGATTAAGTGAATTAATGCGCTGCTCGATTACATTCATGTCTTGAGTACGATCGGGAGGAATATAAAGAACACAAATGAATAGTGTGTGTGTTTGAAAGCTAACAACCACCCAAACTTGTTCGACGGCTTCTGAACTTGGAGTCGATAATTGCCGAGCTTTCAGATTGGCACGCAGAGCCAATAATACTCCACCGCCAGATCGTTTGATGCTATTGTTAGAGTTGCGATCCAGGCGATAAACGTTGTGAGAGTTACCAAAAACATGACTTGAAATAGTATGATCAGCCAACCATGTTTCGGTGAATGCATACACGTCATAGCTAGAGTCGGAACAGGCAAGACGATATTCGGAAATGCGAGTGTTCATTCCTCCAACGTTTTGGTAATAAACCAATAGCTTACAGTTTACACCTTTGTGGAGGTTGGGGTGGTGTGTGGCGGGGTGGAGAAGGTTGGTGGTGTTGGTTCAAAAGGTGGGGAGTTCGGGCGGGTTGGTTGGTTCGGGGGGGGGGGGGGGGGTGGTGGTGGGGTGGTTTTCGGTGGTGGGTGGGGGAATTGGAAGGCGGGGTGGTGTGGGGGGAGTATTCCGAGCCGGTGGAACTTGGCGCGCAGATAAAAAATGCTGATTATTTGGCACACGCCCAGAAAAAGGCTTGATGGAAACGCCGTTGGGCCAAAAGTGCGGTGCAGTAATGAAAGCTTCGATAGCAGCAGGAACGCTTATTTTAAACGATATAAACGTTAGAGGGATATTGCCATCACGAATATCGCGTACCAATTTATGGCAGCTAATGGATGAAGGATCGCATTTTGTTTTGCTCACAATAAACGAAACGATATTGTCTTGTGTTTCGTGTGGTTGAAACCTAGTTAGATAGTACCATTTCAAAGGTGTGGATGGTGGAGCGACGGAAAGGCTGGGAACGGCAGGAGGCAAAATATTCGTGTTTCTTCTGTGGTTTACATTTCCTACAGTACGTTGAGAGCTGTAGGAGGCGATATTCGCTTGTGGCTGTATGCTAGGCATGCTAGGTAATGAATTTTGATAATTTGCTAGCCTAGGAACTATTGTCATCTCCATCTGATTAGACTTTACGGAAAGAACTTGCGGAGGGACGCTTGTAGCGGCAATAGTGGGGATGCTTACCGTAGATGGAGTAGAAATTACTCGTTGAGGTAGTGGAGGAGCTTGTCCAATTGTAGATATGTTGACGACTGGCATGTTCATTAATGCGGATGGCGCATGATGTGGAGGTAGCATTGCGTGGTTGGTGGCGATCGTTCTAGTATGTTTGATTCCTTGAGTTCTACTTTCGGCGGATGTTGCTTGACGCGTGGCTTGAGCAGTGGCGACAGAAGTGTTTAGAGCAGCTAGATTGTTGATAATGGAGAGGATGGCAGCAGCAGCAGCGGAGGTTCCATCGTAGGTAGCGGGGTTTTGGCAACAGCAGCAGCATTTGCGGTAGATGAGGCAGAGAATTCATTTTGCATAGTGGCGGAGTCGGCAATAGGAACAGCAGTGGCAATAGCAGTAGTGGCGGTGGTTCGATTGGTGGTGGTGGCTGGGTCGACTGTAAGTGTGGTAATGATTTGTTGAGTTTGCGCTTTTTGCGCAGACGATTCAACGATCGTTCGATTGGTTGGCGAGGCATTAAATTCATCGGCATCTGCACGAAGGGGAACTATAATATCGGTATAGTCTGAGGTACCAACTGAAACGTCAACTCTCATTCTTTTGTCGTTTCTCGGGAAAGAAGCTGTTGAACTGGAGATGCAATCTCGTTTGTTTGTTCCAAAGGCAGCTGAAGGTGGGTCATTGTTGATTAACGAATTGAAAACTTCCGTAAATTCGAGCTGCATTCGATCAAGCTCATCGTGAAAGTTTCTGGAATCACTTTGAGCTGAGCGAGGGTTTTGACAACTTTGTCGCGTGAATGATGAACCAATTGCACGGCAGATAGAGCGTGATACGTCGATTTGGGCACCAACGAGGTTCAGGATTGATGTGATGCGTTGAAGAATGACATCGTATGCAGCCGCTGAACCATCGGGGCGATTTTCGGCTGTGATATCGCTGTTACGGCATACGACACAGAACCAGAGAGCACCGGGGCATTCTCGAACAGCTTTAAATTGGTTCCCGGTTAAACTAACGCACTTTAAATGGAATTGATTGTGGCATTTCGTGCATTCAATTCTTCCACCTCGAGCGGATCCACCATAACAAGGATCGCCGTCGCATTTCTTCACCATGGTGCAGATGTATATAAACAAACTGTCGTGTTGCTTCCCAGAACAGACGGCAGGCGGCGCGAAGGTTGCACGATGAAAATAATGACCGGCAGAAGAACAATAACAATCCCGATTATCGTTATCGTAAAATAGATTTTTTCCACATTAATAACACTCGCGAGCTGAATGTAGCACCGAATTCAGAAACTGCGGTACTTTAGAAAAGTGACCGACAAATGTTATGATATTTATAACTTTGATGGGAAATTATCTGCTTCTGATAAATTTCGTCATAGATTGTTATTCCGCATTGGGAGAATACAATAAACAACAATCAAAGTGTAATTCTAGGGTTTTTTTTTTCATTAGGGCGAATCTACAATTGAGAGATTCTCTCCGGGCTTGCTCTCTTTCATTCATTACAGCGCCATTATAAAACTTTCGAGGGATTGTTTAGTACAGATCGAAACACAACAGTGCTGGCTAGCATACTCTACAAATAGTAGAATGAAAAACGTAAAGGTGATTGGTTTATGAATGAAAGAGAGCGAGCCCGGAGAGAATCTCTCAATTGTAGATTCGCCCTAATGAAAAAAAAAAAAAAAACCCCTAGAATTAATGTTACTCAATACTCATGGAGACGCGTGGTGGTCTAGTTGCTCGAAAACGCATGAGAGACTTGGAGGACAATATGAGACTTTAAAAAAAAATATAACTCAAAAACGGCTTGTTCAACTACGCTGATTTTTGGATATGTAGAATGATCAAATGCTAAGAAAATAAATATTTTATTTGATATTTTCAAATTGAAATTGAATTTTTTTAACACCATTTCTTATTGTTCTCATAAACCACATTTGATTTCCTTCCATTTGCGCACTTAGTCTAAGAAATTGGTCAAGTGGTTCAAGCGATATAAAGTTTTTTTGAATGTCATTTATCATTTATCATCAGTCATTTATCGAACCCTTCAACACTGACAAGGTAACCCTGATTGAGAAATAAAAAAAAAAATAGATCGAATATTTTCCGAGAAAGAATAAAATTTTCATGAAATATTGAGAGATCATAAATATTTTTCCTATCGAATTGTTGTATACGATGCTTAACGAAGATAACTTCCAACGAAGATATAATGCTTTTCGTATTTTGTCGATAGTGGCAATCATTTATAGAGAGGTTTGAAAATTGTACACTAAATTGATGCACGTTTTGAAACATTCGCTCGAGTCGCTCGACTGTACTCGAACGATTCCAAATAGTGTCTTCTAGGGATTACAGATTTCTGTTTTAGTCATATTATGTTCTGTTATTACATTTGAACGTCTAGTAATTCTATTGAACATCACCTATTTTTACACTTTTACACTGTGCCGGTATGTCTAGTTAGCTACTCTATGTCTATTGACGAATTCCAGTAAGTTCGTTACAGTTGAGAGGCCTTTGAAAAAGCAGTGTAGTACATTAGCTATTCTATTTTAAATTTGGCTTAAAACATTTTTATTTATCATGGATTCAAAAAGTTTTTGGATGCATGGTACTATGGCAATGCCACGATAATTTCGGATATCGGATATTTTGACAGACATATAAATTGGTATGAGGAAAGACTTTTTTCATTCTTTCGGAAATTTACCATTATCCAGTGACATATTGAACAGCCAGAATAAAGAAGTTTTAAGTTCAGTTTCTAGGTTTTTCATGAATAGTGGTGGAATTCCATCAGGTTCTGAGCATTTATTAGCGTCTAATTGTTTTAGACCTGAGAGAATGTCTTGTACAACAATGGGGACCGAGTACTTGATGGCAGCCGCAGCCAAGAGCAGCAATTATTGTAAGTTACCTGCCTAGTCCCTTCCAAACGATGTGACCCATTAACCTCGAGCTAGCCACGAGTAATTGGTACCCAAATTACTAAAACCATAAAGCAAATCATTGTAAATAACAATTTTGAATATCGGCTTCGCAAAGTGTCATTCTGGGCCTCATAAATAAACGGACAAACTAAAAAAAAAACAAAGCACACAAAAGCTCATTTTACAATGTGCTAAAATGACACGACACAAACAAAAAATGAAAACAATTCAGTATCACTAACGAATATTCATGTTTGTTGTGTCAGGACATCGAAACATTGGAGAAAATAAAATCTGACTCATACGTAAACAAAGATTATTAAATGAAGGTACGTCAAAATATTATAATATCTTGACGCATAACTGGCTTTGGCACATGTGGACCTATCAATAAAGTAATAGAATGTCACTTTTATGAGCAAATCTATGCTCTGAAACACGATCCACCTTCGTGTAAAACATCAGCGCTCCAAGACATCATTTGCACCCGATAATAGGTAAAGCAGATCCAAAGCCATTCCCTAACTTTTTTAAAGGAACAAGAACGAAGAAAAAGTTTCCGAAAACATGAAATCTAGCATAACCACAGCGGTATTCCAGCTTTAATGAAGTCATGAAAACTAATAACTTTTATAAATCAGTGCTGCTGCGGTGAGATGCTTCCAGAAGAGGATGACGTTCCAAAGTTGATGAGTGTGATGAAAGAGAGCTAGGAAATTTTACCTTGCGCTCGAATCTGGGCGAAAACATAGATAAGGTTTGAAATAAAATCATTATTTTCCTTGGGTGAAAGCTTGAGCAAAAGTTTCTCTTGTACTTGTTTGGAATGGCAAACTGTTAAAATCTGTGAAGAGATTTACTCGTTCCCCAGGTTCAATGAATGTACGGCAAAAAACTTCACTGTCGAATAGTATTACCGAGAAATGGCAGACAACTTGTTCTTGAGATAATTTGCTAGATCTTATTTTGTGTTCTGGAAGACTTTGGATACTTGAACGAGCTAGTAAGTTTCGGGAACCAACGGTCTTATATTTAATCCAACGTTCCATTTTTTTTTCCTTTCCATTTTGTTAGATGGTGGAAAATCAATTTTATGCCGATTGGCATCCTAGTGAGAATCAACAGCTTGCAATAAATTTCGTTAGCACAGCCAGCCGCAATACTGCCAACGACTGATTGAAATTGCGCCAAATTAATTAAAATCAATTTAAGTAATTTGCTTTTCCGCTATTGACAATCAACACGACAATCATGCCAGAAAACAGACAGAAATGAGAACTGTTTTGCCGTCAGATTGCGTACATGCAATTTCATCCCCGCGATGATAATTGTGTTCGGAATATTGTACATAAATTACCAAAAGCGCATATTATTCAGGGGGTTTATATATACGTTCTATCGTGAACTGGCGGATTGCGTTTTTTTAATTGGTTGTATTCAAGTGGAATAGTTGTAATACCACTGGAATTGGTATATGATGATGATGACAAACAAACGATTTTCATATTTTTACACATGAAAAGTGAGTCACGATATCAAAATCAAGTGGCAATCGAATCGATAAATTGTAATGAATGATTCGTGGCGTAGCTATAAAAAAAATATTGGAGGTCACAGGGCATCTGTTAAACATTGGAAGTTGATGGACTATGGGCCACTCAACCAAAGACGAGTCTCTCATGCCATCAACCAGTAGCCGTCCCGGCTCTGCGCTTGCTTTGAGAGATGGAACTTCCATTCCTTGTGGATCCGGACTTCCAGACGCTGCTTTTCTGGAAAACTTGTACCTTGAATCAATTGTTATTTCCAGTTCATCTCCAGGAATACAGCCTCAATCTATTTCTATGAAGCGGACTCCGAAAAACTCACTCATTGCCAGCTATAAGGCCCTGCTATAATAAATCGTAATCAAGACGTCATAACTCACTACCAAAATAGAAGCAGAATGCATTCTGACGTCGACGACTATCGACTGGCCCTATCTGCCACTCAAATGAGTATTTTATGAAGCTCGTCCACTGTTCTTAATTGAGGGAATTCTTTGCATCCATTCCAATTCGTCGAATCGTATAGTGTGTGGCAAGCACAATGGTACGCTTATACTTCAAGGCAGTGGAATGAATTCCCTATCGAAAAGGCATTCGACTGTATTGAAAATGGAACCCTTGACCTCTAGCTTGAAAAACAGAAGTGATTACGGACTACTCAATGAGGCCCCCTATGAGGCGATATCGGATCAATGCATGGATTTGATTGTACATGCACTTGGCTCGATCCCCGAATGATTTGCTTTCAAGTGTTTCAAGTGGCTAGTATGAGATCTCTCTCTGCGATCAAGAGTTGTATGACATTCGTGAGTCTGCAAGAGGAGCTCCCTTCAAAGTAAAATACCAAACTTATTTATTTATGTATTTATTTATTTATTTCTTTATTGATATAATTCCAACTGACTGAACGTCTTATTGAAACGTAATGGGGAAATGCCATTTGGCGTAAAACAAAACCCTATCTTCAAACCGTACACTACTATAATCAACGAGAATAGAAGGAATACAAAGTAAGTAAAATAAAATTTACTCTAGTACACAAAACTTGTCAGTAAAATTAAAATAATCTTTTGTGATGGAATCAGTCATCTAGTATCTTCGCCATTAATACCAGTACGTAGTACATGCCACCATATCTGAACTGGCTGCTTCCAACTACGCTGAATCCGGTGACGGAAGTTCTCAGCGGAACAGTTGAAGTCAAATAGAGCATAGAGTTCATTAAAGCGCGACGACATGAATCTAATTGGATCGTGTTGGCCGTAGTTTGCAGCACGGGTTCCGAGTTTCAGAAAATTTCTTGTTACCAGAACTCGTTCAGGAGCGTAGATAAAGAGTTCGGCCAGAATTCCTGGAGAGTCGGTTTCACCTAGCAGTACTTTGGCGCGGACTGCTTGCATGACTATACGCCTATGCTCCAATGTTTCAATACCCAAGAGCAAGGATCCTGGTACGCTGAAAGGTTGACAGAATCATTCCACGGCAGATGATGGAGAGCATAATGAACAAATTTTCTTTGAACAGCATCAATTCTCGCAATCCAGATTCTTTGATACGGGCAAAAGTATAGCATGGTCGACCCGGTCAAAAGCAGCCTTGATATCCGTGTAAACAACGTCGACCTGAGACCCAGCTACCATATTCCTAAGACACGAGTAAACGAAAAGTGAAAGGTTGGTTGAGATCGATCCTCTGGGGTGCAATCCATGGTGTCCAGGAGAGATTTAGTGTCTGCAACTAGCAAACAACAAGTCGTTGACGATGATCTCGAAGACTTTGGAGCTGGCACAGAACGATGTGATTCCTCGGTAATTTTCTGCATTTTGTTTATTTCCTTTCTTGAAAATCGGGAAAATGAACGAAGATTTCCAACGTGTTGGATATTTTCCCTGGCGTAACGAGATATTGAAAAGCTCCAAAAGAGGAATCGTAAGCACTGCGGAACAATTCTTTAGTACACATGAAGGAATTCCGTCAGGGCCAGCCACGTTTGAGAGTTTCAGCTTCTGGATTGCGGATTCAACTAGGTCCAATGTAGGTAATCGCAGGAATATCGAAGTCGAACGTGTCTCTGGGAGTATCCCTGAGTGCTTCGCTGACTTGCTCCAATGCTGGCAAAGTGCCATTGAATACACTTTTGAAGTGCTCAGAAAGGAGATTACATTTTCTGGCGATTCTGTCGCCAAGATGAATTTCACCCGGTAGCCCATTAACATTCCTTTTTGTGTTCACAAATGACCAGAAAAACTTTGGGTTGCGCCGAAGGTTAGATAAGATTCGTTTTTGAATAATTCTTGTAGAGGAGACGATTTTACATTTAGTATTGAGTACTGAAGAGAAAATTCGCTTGGTGGATTGATTTCGAGTTTTGCAGTACTTACGACGAGCCTTCGATCTCACACGTTTCAGGTACCGTAAATAAGCATTAGATCAAGGAGATTAACAAGCAGGTCTCCTCAGAGGAACAAAATCTGATGTAGCCCGGGACACAAGATCGTCAAAAAAGTCTACCGCTTCATCGATAGTGGAGCACAAGTCAAGGAACTGCAAATTGACTTGGGATAGAGATTGGCTCAGCAGCGAAATCAGTTCTACGGAAATTCAGGCCATGTGGATCAAGGATGTTATCGGAGGTTTGGAGGCAAACTGGAGGCAGTACATTCAATTACGGCAGCTTCATTTACCAACACAAGATCAAGCAGTCTCGAGTTACGATTCAACGTTGAATTGATTTGCGTTAAATCATGAAGGCTGAATCCATCCATCAAAGCACAGCAGATTTCTTATCGGGAGGTAAGTACATGGCGCCGATACTTCTCTTCCTGTTGTTATCTGGACCCATAATTGTTCAAGCGAAGGGTTAATAGGAGTAGGATCCAGACAACTGTTAAGTCTTTTGGAAACTGTTACCAAGACGCCACCACCACGATAATTAGTGCTACACCCAAAATACTTGTTGGCAGTTTTTGTTGCACTGGTGATGGAAATACCCACAACTGTTGTATTATGAATGCCGTATTACAACAATTGTTCGTTGCCCTGCCCGCAAAAACTGCGGTAGCTCAGACAACAACCTCTAAACACACTTGCCATAATGCATATCGTTTTGTTCGTTTGTGCATATGTATGCGTGTGCGCCAAATTTCACTCTCCTGCATGTGGATTTTTTGACGTTTAATGCGCAGGTGTGTTGCATACTGTAGCATATATATTTATAAATATATATGTTTGTGTGTATGTTCTGTCGCTTATAAGGCTTAGTGATCTTGAACGCACGCACACTACAGCGCCATTCAAATCAAAGGAGTGCAAGTAAGAAGGAAAATCTTTTGGAGGAAAACAAACCACCATTCCTCTGCATGTGCTAGAAAGGGAAGGGTGATTAAACGTCAAAAAGCCTAATAGTGAATTCGTTTTTGATCCAGTTCCAAACTGGATCGGGTATCAGAATTGCGTTGGCTTGTTGTGTGTCAAACATCAGTGGTTATGTGTTTTTCTATAACTCCTATCATATTGAGGTTTTCACTGATAATAAGTTCGGGTATCGCAGGTGGGAAATAGTTCCAACCCAGGTTCAAAACCGAATTCGATATTATATCGAATTCGTTTTTGAACCTAGGTTGGAACTAGTTCCAACCTGCGAAACCCGAACTTATTGTCAGTGCAAACCTCAATCCGATACGAGTTACAAATACAACCATACACACTGACGTTTGTCACAAAACAAGCCGACTCAATTTTGATACCCGATCCAGTTTGAAACTGGATCGAAAACGAATTCGCTATTAGATTTACAAATTCAAATCTAACACAAACAGAAGAGCCTAACTTAGAACGTAAACAAATTTAATGCACAATTGTTGAAGATTCACAGCATATTGTCACGATTTAACAATATTAGCCGGTTAAGTTAAAGTTTCGCTCTTAGGTGAACCAGATGCTTGATGCAGTATATATTTTCTTTATAGGGTAGGGAACGGCTTAATCAGGGGTCACTATTTTAATCAGTTGTTAGGAAATAGGTCTATAACTCCTACATTTTCCAAATTATTTCCTTTTTTATGATACGATCATAAGCTTTATCTATTTGGCCAATGATTCGATGTATGAAACATGATTGATTACCAATTTATTACTGTAATTTTGAAGATTTAAAATACATCTTCTAGAAACCATCAGTTTCTGACCTGCTGAAGAAGTTCGCTCAAATTTTGCCTTTCTGTATTTTCCATTTGCATCGCGTGTACCGGAGAGCATGTCTTCATCAGATCTCTCCCACAACTAGGCTTGTTGCCAGAATGTGATGTTGAACATTGAGTTAAATTTATTACATATTTAGACAATCTGGAATCGCTATTTATTTCATGTTTCTTCCAGTCATTGGACGTTGATCTATGCTTATGATTATATTGTCCATCATCTGGCACTATCATTTGGAATAAAAAAAATCAGTGGGGTTGTGTACAAGACACGACCGGTTGACGTAGACTACGTTAAACCAATTGATGCATTATAATGTCAGGGAGATTTTGTGTGGCTATTATTAGCGTTAAAAGGGTTTCAATTATTCGTGCCGGTCGCTTACCCATACCGATAGAAGCAGTTTAAGTCACAATATTACGGGTGCGGCTCTTATGGGACATTAGACCAGCGTTTTGAAGCCATTATGTAAGAAAATTCTATTGTACGCTCTTGAGATATTATTTGGTGGCCCTGAAAAGGGCCGTTTGGTCTTATGAAGTCAGTATGTGGGAAAATTCTCTTGTACACTCTTTATAACTCTTTGGTGGCCCTGAAAAGGGCCGTTTGGTTTTATGAAGTCAGTGCATGGGAACATTCTCTTGTACACTCTTTATAACTCTCTGGTGGCCCTGAAAAGGGCCTTTTGGTTTAAATGATGACACGGCCACGGTTGCACGTTTTACGATGGACTATCTTTAAGGCCTAGAAGATAGTTGAGGATCTGTTAGGGAATATAAAATTATTAAATTAATGATAGTTTTAACCCCCCTACAAACATTTGAGTCGAAAACTTTCGATGGATATGGATATCCTTAAGAATTCTTGTTCGAACGAATTTCAGAAAAGTTTATTTATTTCATCGCTCCGGGCATTTATTTATATTATCGCTCCGGGCATTCGGCTATATTCGGTATACAATACGGAATGTAAAGCTACTTTATAACATCTAAATGACTTTCTCATGTGGTCAATCGGCCATTCCATTTCAAAACATTAAAATTCCCACTATATTCATTTAGTTATATAGGTGTTGGTATGAATAAGCCCTTCGAAAAATACACAACCGCTCACTCTTACTTTTCCATTGAAAACTTTTATATTCTACATTTTACTTTGTGATGAATACATAAGGCCATAGTTGGGAATATAAGGTTAAATGCGTACCTAAAATATGGTCTTTGGTTTTCTTGTGAAATTATTATACATGTTTCTATGTGAATATCAGGTAAATTAGTGAATCCATTACGGCTAAAACGTTAAGGAAATCGAAATATATATAAATATATTAGATCTCGCAGAAAAAATAGATTGAGTTTTATAAAATATCATTATTCTGTGCAATGGGTATGGGAGAAAAGGTTGGTTAATATAAAATGAATTCTTATAAATATAAAATAAACACATGAGAAAATAATCACGCATTAAAATATGTTCAGCGCATTATTTGTATCGATATCATTTGTAGGTTCGTATGATGTAAAAGCACGCGTCGCATGTCATCGCCAGAATACAATTAATACTATGTTGAAATTTATTAAGATAGATAACATAGAGAGATATTCAATTGCTATGATGACATGCACTTTGTCAAATTGGTTTAAATTTAATAAATATCAATTTCCTACCTCGAGTTGAAGGACTTTCTCCAGCGTCCCAACTAGTTGTTGGCAACGCATTACCTCTGGCTGCTTTCAATTTCACCCGATAACTACGAGCTCGCTCGGCATCGGTGCATGGTCGTTTCGGAGGATTTCCCGTATGTTCGCTCTTTATGCGATTCCTGAATCTGCGCAAGCGTTCTGGATCAAATCGGTTAGGCATTCTCACTTTCACTATGTTTCTCAAAAAGTTTTTCTTCCTAGAGGTAGGACTCTATCCAACGCGAATCGTTAACACAACAGAACAACTGTTTATAACACACTACTAATTGGAATTTACAGAGAATGTTGGTTCGGAATATCATGTTTGACATCGAAAATGGTGTCCGTGATAGGGAATTTGTGTGGTTTAAGGTATGCGACGAAGGGAAAACAAGTTTTGCTAATACCACTGGCTGCTAATCGACAATTTGAAACGAAAATCCCAATCAAACAAACTCTATAGCTGAAAATATTAAATTGAAAGTAGCAAAGATGGATTTGTATCTGGTAGGATTTTTCGGTGAAAATAAATCAAAGAACCGGCCTAGTTGCCTAGTAACGACTTGGCATAATCCAATATGACTGCCAATCGACCGAAATGTAAGATGAACTCTTATTAAAATAACTCTCTTAAATTAGAAATTGAATTGATTTATTGATTCATCGCGGGTTGCGCCAACCAGCTAGGAAAATTTTTTCACCGACGGAGAATTGTCCTGCTCGCCTTCCATGGAGGCTCTCCCGCAAACAGTAGCGTTTTTGCAGTCTTGACGAACCAAGCGGCACTAGATTAAATGGCGCACAAACCGAACGAAATATATAAACAACTCTCTG
Organism: Aedes koreicus; assembly: GCA_024533555.2. Taxonomy (NCBI): domain Eukaryota; kingdom Metazoa; phylum Arthropoda; class Insecta; order Diptera; family Culicidae; genus Aedes; species Aedes koreicus. The sequence goes on from JAHHFK020003569.1 coordinate 73,579, forward strand.
ACCTGGATTGGTTGTCCTCAAAAGGACTGATTATTTATTGGTGGGTTGCGCCAACCAGCTGGGTAAAATTTTCCCGACGGTTCGCCCTCCATGGAGGCGTTTTTGCAGTTGCGGCGAACGAATCGGCACCATGATCTTAGGCGCACAAAACAAACGAAATAAAAGTTTAATCAACTCTTTTAATAAAATTGGTTGTCCTCAAAAGGACAGATTATTAATTTATGGATTGCGCCAACCAGCTGAGTAATCAAGCACCGAACTAAATTTAAGATTAGTTCTTGAATAAACAACTCTTTTTTTTTTTTTTTTTTTTCTCAAAAGGGGAGTTTTTTTCCGGCCCCCCCCGTCCGGGGGCTTTTTTACTTAATTTGTTTTTTTATTTCAATTCTTCGTGTTACATACTATTTTATAATTTTAAGAGTTTTAGCCCAATGGGCTCTTCAGCTATGTTTAATGTTTTATGTGTTTTATGTGTTAAGTGTGTTTTGTGTTTTAATTAATTTTTCAGTTCAGCCCTTGGGGCATTGTTTGTTAAAATTTGATAACCTACCTAATCTACAACTAAAAACTACAATTTGAAAATCCTAGGGGTGGGGAACCAGATTCCGGATGATCTGGTGATCCGATGTCAGGCAGCGTGCCCTGTACCGATTGATAGACACACTAAAGCGATCGTAGAGCATTTTTATCTCGGCCAGACGGTGGACCTCAGATGTTCTTGTCCTCGGAGGGGTGTTCAGGATCATCCTGAGGAACTTATTTTGAACGCGCTGAAGCTTCAGGTGATGTGTTTTTGCGCAACTCTCCCAGATTGGCATGCCGTACTCGATGACTGGAAGTATGATTTGCTTGTAGACAGCAAGCTTGTTTTTCAGGGATAATGTAGACCTTCTGTTGATCAATGGGTACAGTAGCTTCAACAGAACGTTACACTTTGTGACAGTTTTGTCAACCTGTTCCCTGAAAATAAGCTTGCTGTCTATGGTGACGCCAAGATAGACAGCTGATTTGGCCCATTCCACCGTTGTGTTATTTAGGCTAATTTTACAATCCTCAGGTGGAACAAGTTTGGGAGAATTGGAGTGTGGGAATAGGATGACCTGGGTCTTTGCTGCGTTAATACAGATCTTCCATTCGGTGAAGTATTCTGACAGAACATTCAGGCTTCGCTGCAGTTTCGCTGTAAGCGCTCTTGTTACCCTACCATTGTGGACGACTGCGGTATCATCGGCGAACAACGACAGAGATCCATTTTCAGGGAGCGGGGGTATGTCCGAGGTGAATAGGTTAAACAGAAGTGGACCTAGTATACTTCCCTGCGGAACACCGGCGGAGATCTCCTGTGCATCGGAAACTGCACCTTGTAGCGAAACACGGAATGTCCTGTTCGACAGGTAATTTTTAATTATCTTCACCAAGAAGATGGGAAGATTGTATTGTTTTAGCTTGTACACCAGGCCATCGTGCCACACATTATCGAAGGCCTTCTCGATATCGAGAAGTGCCATGGCAGATGATTTCGCCACAGACTTGTTCCGCCTGAGGATGTTGGTTACTCGGTTAAGTTGGTGCACTGTTGAGCGACCACGTCGGAATCCGAACTGCTCGTCGAGCAAGATGTTAAGCTCGTCGGCAGACGAGAGAAGCCGACGGTGGATCGCTTTCTCAAACAGTTTTGATACTCCTGAGAGAAGGCTGATGGGCCTATAGCTCTTGGAACATGAAGGATCTTTCCCAGGTTTCTGGATGGGGATGACTTTGGCTGACTTCCAACACGAGGTGAAGTAGCCAAGTCGGAGGCATTGGTTGAAAACCATCGCCAGATGGTTATAGAACTGGGAGCTCAATTGCTTGAGCTCTAAGTTCAAGATGTTATCGAAACCTGGGGCTTTCATGTTCTTTGAGCCTTTGATATATGTCAACAATTCGTCAGCTGTGATCTCCAACTCCTCTGTGAAATCGTTGGAGCTTAGATGGATGTTAGTAATAAGCGCGCTAACGGCAGCTTCGTGTGGACTGACGATGTTTTGTCCGAGGTTGTGGGAGCTGACGAAGTGTTGACTTATCTCAGCAGCCTTCTCTGCAGGAGTTATCAAGCGATCCTTAGAGCCATTGCTGTCTAGTGGGATCAACGGTGGAATGGGCCTTGGCTTAGTTTTTAAAATTTTTGTCAACTTCCAGAACGGCTTTGCACAATCTGGAAGAGAGCGGATCTTGTCGGCAAAATTGTTATTCTTGAGGTCCACCATTCTGGCCTTGATAATTTTTGTCACTCGATTACAGTGACTTTTCAGCGTTGGCAAACCAGTTCGCTGGTATTGCCTTCGAATGGCGTTTCGCAATTGTATTAAATCTTTAGTGGGTCTATCAATGGGTACAGAGTTGCTCACCTGATCAATCACCGGTAGATGTTGCTCCCGGGCCTGGGAGATCGCTTGCTCGATGCTCTGCAGTTGGCGTTCGATGTCATCAACCGAATCAAGGTGCATGTCGTAATCGATGTTGTCGTCAACGTGTTGTCGGAACCTTTCCCAACTGGCGCGATGGTAGTTTCGTCTGGTGATTCGATGCCGGTTGACCGAGGAGCCAACTTCGGCCACCACCGGATAGTGGTCCGAGCTGAGCTCCTGGTGTACGATCGGCTGGGCGATGTTGTTCCCCATGTTGGTGAGGAAGATGTCGATTGTCGAATGTACCCCGGATCTGCTCAACCGGGTGGGAGTATCCGGGCCCAGGACGGTGTAATGTCCCTCTTCCAGGTCTTCCTGCAAAATTATTCCGTTCCGATTCCGCCGGGTGTTCCCCCAGGTTTCGTGTTTCGCATTCATGTCGCCGGCGATGATAAACTGCCCCTGCCTCCGAGTTAGCTTACGGATGTCGTTTCGTAGGGCCGTTGTTGTTCCGTTGGTGGTACTGGCTTGCTTGGGACAGTAGGCCGCGATGATGGTGATAGGACCGACGGTAGTTTCGACCTCGACTCCGATGGCTTCGATAGACTGCAGCTGGAAGCTCGGAAGCAGATGACAGTTGATGTTGTAGCGCAGGACGATCGCAACTCCTCCTCCACTAGAGCCGCTACGATCAAGTCGCACAATCCGATAACCAGGAATGGAGACGCTAAGTTCGGGCTTGAGGTGCGTTTCCGTGACGATGGCGATGTCGATGTCTTTCCCGTTAAGGAAGTCACCGAGCTCAATTATTTTGTTCCGGATGGAACAAGCATTCCAATTAAGAATGTTGATGGTGCGTTTACGGTCCATACTTGAAAATAAATGTCATCGTCACGGATGTGGCGGCTTTGAGCTGTTCCTCCTTGGAGCGGCAGGAACGTAGTTGGCGATAGAGTTCTTGCACGAACTCCACCATTTGCTCCGAGTCGTAGAGCTGTCCATCGACGGGTGGTTGCGTGGAGGTACTGCGACTCGGATTGCCCCAGCCTGGAGGAGGAGTCGGGTTGGGGGCGGCGGCGGCTGCCGCGAAACGATGATGAACGGAAGCTGACGGGCGGTTTGCTTGGCGGTGATTTAATGGGATCGGCGGTAGGTTTGGCACCTGATACCGAAGTGACGGGAAATTCTCCTCGTTCATCGGAGGTGGCAGACGGCGTTGGCCAGGCCGGGATTTGGTGGATGACTTCTTGCGGATCGCCAAAAATTCAGCACGTTTTGGGCAGGCTCGATTGCTGCTCTCATGGTTTGCGCCACAATTTGCGCACTTCAGTAGCGCACCTTCTTCCATCGGGGCACAATCGTTGGTACTGTGGGCTCCGGCACACTTGTCACATCGCGGTTTCATGTGGCAGTTACGCGTTCCGTGGCCGAACGCAAGGCAGTTGCCACACTGCGTCACGTCGTGCTGTCTCGGACGATACCGGTCCCACTCGACGATAATGTTGAAAAGGGCCCGTGTTTTTATCAGTTCCGCCATCGTGACGGATCCCTTCTCAAGGTGGACCAGATAGAGTTGGTCCCGGTAGTTTCCATGTTGCTGGCGCCTGATGGGAAACACCTTCTGAGGCTTTAGTGCCGCCGCTTGCAGCTCTGCGAAGATTGACTCCGGAGTGAGTTCTGGAAGGCCACGCAGAATCACCTTCATTGGCTTGCTTCCGGGCGCGTCGTGCGTGTAGAATTCGTGCTGCTTGGCGACTAGGTGAGTGCCAACAGCACGGTAGTCAACCTCCGTTGAGCACATAATTTTTGTGCCCGTACTGCAAAGCTTGTACAGCGGATTTACTTTAATCGCTGCAAGCTCCGTCCTAAGGGCAGCGATGTCTCTTGACGTGGTGAAAAGCGGCGGGATTTTCACTTTCTTCGGTACCTCCTGTACCGGGAGCGCAGCAAACCGATTGCTCGCTAGTAATCGGGCGTTGGGATCCGATGAATCGGCATCGTCATTTCGTTGCCGCTTGCTGCTGCTTGGTTTCGGTATGGCTTCAGGAGCTGATGTCGCTGGCGTGGATGTCACCACGTGTTGATTTTTTCGACCCATTGCCACGGCAACAGGTCGAGTGGAAAAAATTTCACAACCTTGCAACACTTTCTTCTGGCTTGCTACCGCTAATAACTTAGCAAGCGCTGGCGATAGATCACGAACCGGACGCGCAATCGCGAGAAATCGGACGAGGGTGGGGGAAAACGGGAAAAACTTTTTTACGAGAGAGCGAAAAACACGACCGTACGTGTCGCTTGTTCGAACTGGAATGATGGACGAATGAGGCAAATTTTTCCAAGTGTGTATTTATACGGTCTCGGAGGAGAGTAATGGAGAGACGAAATAAGATGGGGGAACCTCTAAAAAAGAAGAAGAAGATGAAAAGGTGGGTGGTGCGGGGGAAAGGGGGAGAAATGCAGGTAATGATGCAATAATGATCGGTATTTGTGTTTATTTGCGTTTTTTATGTGTGGAGTGTGGGGGAGGGGGAAGGGGAGAGAGAAAAGGGGTGTTGTGGGTGTGGGAGGGGTGGGGGGCGGGGTGTTTTTGGCGGGGGGGAGAGTGGGGGGGGTTTGGGGGGGGGGGGGAGGGGTGGGGGGTGGGGCTGTCTTGTAAGGAGGGGAGGGTGGGTGTTTGTTGGTTTTTGGGGTGACGGAAGGGGGGAGGAAAAAAAAAAAATAAAAAAGGGTGGGGTGGGGGGGGGGGGGGGGGGGGGGGTGGGGGGGGGGGGGGGGGGTGAGGGTGGATCATACAATATTGTTAGTTTATGTACAGATTGAGGAGCTGAAGAAAAAAATTTTTTAATCGGAAAGCAATCCGCATGCGTTTAAGAAGTCCCTGCAATTGGGAACTTTATTCCATGGCTATGAAATTTTCTGAGCCTAATGCTCGTTGCTGAAGGTATGTTTCGATAGACCAGACGTAAGCAGTGGGATATATGTCTAAATATTGGCAGTTCTAATTATAGATTACATACAGCTTCATCAAATGTCTCAGGGGCTGACTAAACTGCTTAAAACCCGTCCCGTACCCTATGTGGGAAAAAATACCATCAAATGAATTGTTTACTTTTAAAATCAGACCTTTTTTAAATTGTTGCTTTAGAACTGTGAAATCAGTCAAAAAGTTTGTTCGGCGAAACATACAGTGGTGTAATTTTCATAGTGATGATCAGCAGAAAAGTAAGAACTATTTATAAGCGGAATGAATTTAAAAGTCAACTAAACTATGTTTTCTTCTTCAAGAGCAACAACTACAGAAAATATTCGTGTAGTTTGGATGGTTTAATCAGTACTTTAGTGTCCCACCCGACTGTGGTTTCTACATTAGCAAAGAAGGGACCAACATCGCCCGGATACAGGTCGATGAAACGTTCAAAGGTACGGCTGCAAAGGAATTCGAAGCCTCGACTTCAACTCCAGGACCCAGTAGAGCCACTTGGTGGTGCAGACGACCAAACTTCGCGATGGTAGCCCACAGCAACATAAGCTTGGAATGGAGCCGAATGTGTCTGGAGGAAACGAAATGGGACGATGAGCGAGCAAGCTAGGTTCGCATTCGCCGAACTGTTGAAACAAAACAGGGTATCTTAGCGTTACATTTTAAGATTAGGTGGGGAGCGAATGTGGATTTGAGGGAAGGGTTAAGTACAAAGTGATGTACAAAGCGTACGGAATGAAGATGGAAATAGAAAAAAACGGAAAATTGCATCTCAGATATACCCAGATTAATTCGATGCAGACGATCTCACTTGCCAAAACACAGTTAATCCTGCCAATAAAACCGTTACTAACTATTATATGTGTTTAGAAGTTCAATCAGCTGCAAATTAAAAAATAAGCTGTAAAAATATATCTGCATATGCATTCCAATAAAACGAAATGAGAATTACTTGGAGCTTGATGAACGACTTCAAGCTTTTCGACCGTACTGGTGGCTGTGTCTGAAGCATCCAAATGAGAGAAACCAATTGCTTTTACTATCCAAAATATAAGTGCCAGCTGTTTTGAGTTACAGTGGATATGATCGAACTAGGCTGAAGGTTCGAAACGTGTTTTTATGTGATCTAGAACTGAGAAATCATTCAACGAGTTTGTTTGGCAGCAAAGTGAGTACGAGTAGAATGGAATGAGCTTAGTTTATGCAGCCATCTCTAGTTTTTGGGCAACGACTACTGGAAACATTCGCGACGAGTTAGTGATACCAGAGGGATAGGAAAGTTCAGCAAGTTTAACACCCGGAGCATCAGCCTAGCAGTGGAGGAGATCACGGCCGTTCAACGTCAGTATTGCTATACGTTAAATACAAATATCCGAACCGAAAACCCAAACGCTGGAACTAATAACAACGGACAACACAAATACCTAAGCTATTACTTATTGTTATTGAGTTATAATTTATATCTATCTCTATCCTATGTTCAATTTACTTGAGGATAAACTGACGGTTTTCCTGAATGCAAACCAGTAATATAAAAATCCTGTTTGTTGGTTAACGGCGATCGTTACGTGGACGGTAGCTGATGATGCCGAACCAAGCTAAAGGTTTGTGACGCCAATGATAGAGGTGATCTCAGAAGTCAAAGAACTAAATTACCTATGTATAATCCTCATTGGTGTATTTTGCGTGGGTGAATTCAAACATAGAGAGAATGATCAGTCTTTTGGCAGATTATGGATACGGTACAGGTTCATAGAACTTTGTGGGTTTAAGTCGAAGTGTTGGTCTGTGTTATCAAAGAACTACTCGGAGGTCAGATTATCAGATCTACAAGCAAAATAAGCGACCTAGAATTTGCACAAAATATAATCACGATTGTGCAAAATAAAACTAAGTTAAAAGGGTATTAAGTTAATCAGATGGTTTGGGTAATCCAAAAACTAACTGGAACAAATGACAATAAATCTACAAGTGAAACCATCATTTATTGGTAGATTGTAGGTAAGGTAAAGACTCAGGGGGAGGTTTGCCAATGGAAGGTGGAACAAGTTTTGAGATAAAATATGTTTCTAAATTATAAAAGAACTCCTTGAAGATGAGATCTTCAATTCTACAGTAAGAGACGTGTAACTTATTCATTTGCACCAAAAACAATCACAATCACAGGATCTTCATATCTACAAGCTATACCATCAGTATTTTGGTAGTTTATGGGTGCAGTACAAACTCATGGGGGAATTATTGAGATAAAATGTAGTTTTAGGTTATCTAAGAATTCTTTTAAGTGTAGAACTGAAGCTCTTCTAACTCTGCAACTGATCTAAATTTATTTATTACACAAAATATATTCTTGTAGTCTAAAGATTTATACTATATCAGTATTTAGTTTAAAAAAATAGTCAAAGTCCAATAGGTATGAACTGCACGCAATAGAACTGATGCTTCAGGAGAAAAAAAATCCGAATGATCATAGACTATAGGAAAATAAACGAAAAAACAATCCCGGCAAATATCTCATGCCCGAGATATGTTATGTTTTGGGCCAACTTAAAGGTCAACATTATTTCACAACTCTCGACTTAGCCTCTGGATAAAAATGAGAGAAAGTGCTATTAAGAAGACAGCTTTTGTGATCAATAATGGTAAGTACAAATTCACCAGAATGCCTTTTGGGTTGAAGAACGCTCGTGCGATCTTCAAACGAGCAATCGATGGTGTACTGAGTGATTACATAGGCAAAATATGCTATGTGTAGATCGACGACGTTATGGTATTTGGGAAGACATTAGCCGAAGATGTGAAAAACTTAAAAAATATTTTAGAAATACTCAACAAAGCAAACCTTAAAATTCAATTGGATAAAAGCGAATCTTAGAATTCAGAAATTTAGTTCTTAGGATACATTATAGGCTAAAAAGTGATTAAACCTAATACGAAAAAAGAAATTATTCATAAATACCCGGAACCAAAGAATCTGAAAAAGCTTTGCTCATTTCTTGGCATGTTGACCTATTATCGAAGATTTATAAGATTTTGACAAAATTGCAGAACCACGTACACAATATTTTCTGAGAATAAAAGCCGTTGTTTTTGTCGGTTTAAAACCCTATTATCTTCATCTGACGTTCTTATTTACCCCGATTATAATAAATCATTTGTTCAACAACGGACGCATCCAACTTGGTGCTCACCTATCTTAAGGTGAAATCGGCAAAGATAAACCGATTTATTTTCGGTTACGGAAGAGAAATACTCAGTAACGGAGAGTTAAATCTTGGTCATCTTCTGATCACTACAATTATTTAGAAACTATATGCATGCCGCATAGATCAAAACTCTTACGACCACCAACCGTTATCGTTTACATTATGTATATGTATTTATGGTAGCCACCATCCCTTTAAAATCTTGTCTTGGATGCAGCTCCAGTTATTAGCAAGATCAAATTGAGCCACCAATATGAATTCACAATATCACTGTATGAAGGGCCAAAACAAAGGGGTGGACCCGTCAGCAGAGACACTCACGCGAAATTAAGAATCCCTTCCAACGATTGTAACATATTTCGCAATACTTCTCGAGCATTTCACAGGATGGCTTATTAAGAAGAGCGCGCCACTCTCACTGAAACTGTTGGCGTAGAATTGACAGCCTCATAATCGAATCGGTAAGATAAAGAAAATGATACTCTTCATTCGCTCCTAGACTAAGACAGCAATCAAACCATCGTCCAGTTTCAGATTGAATGATACCCTGATGCTCCCTCCCAACCTAGTATTTATTATATCAATAACAAAAATAATATGTTATAAAATGAAATATATTGAGTATGTAATAAAGCAAGGAAATATATAAGAATATTTAATTAAAATATAAAATAGTTGGAATTCCTGCCTCTTTAAAGTTCAATAAGTGGTAGATGAAAGTAACTATTGTAACAGTAAGGTCCTGTTACAATTAAATTAAGTATAAATATCCATAAAACACTTAATTATATATGAAACAACTATAAAATATGTATGTTTTTATGATATATATAATCAGCAGAATGAAGAGCAATTGTTAGTTTAAAAAAGGAAATTAAATAAATTTATAGAAAAATACATTATGTTACAATGCAATAAAATATCTGTACTTCCTGGAACCTGAAATCACCTTCCTTGTAACCTTGTCGATGAATGTATACCGAAATGTTAAGGTCATACTATGCCATTAAATTGAGAATTGAAAGATTGAAGGAGCCATCATAATTTCACCATCATTGAAAATCTAAAAGCAGTTCCTCCATCCAAAAATAAAATTCTGTCAGTCATTGAAAATGTGTTCAGTGTGTTCCAACATCGCTTCGATGGCGAACGAAAAAAAACCGCCCCAAGCACACTGAAACATAATATTAATAAAAACAAAAGCAATGACAATAAACATTGTGTAGGTAATAACATTCATTTCCAACAGAAAATAAGAAACTACAGCATATTTAGCAAAGAATATTAGAAATGCAAACTATAAAAATTACAATGACGAATTATAAATAATATAAGTTACCTATAAAATAAAAAATATTTGAGCTATAGCCATGTGCATTGCCCTTGCGCTGAACTGGCCGGCTTGACGTGCCGCAAGGGCTCAGTATGGATCAAGACCCGAAGCTAAGAGTCAGTTCCATTGTGGTTATATCACATTTATTAGCAGAGCAGCACATCGAAATTTTAGGTTCATTATTCTTTATATGTTATACAATTTCAGATCATCCATGGATATGACAAGTTTTGTAAAATAATTTAAAATCAATTCTTTTTTTTGGGGGCCAGGGTAAATTTTTAAGTTTCGGGTTCGGGGGGGGGGGGGGTCCGTATAATGCGGGGGCCACAACTGGAGACACGTAAAACAAAGAAATTTTTTTCGTTTTTTATTTAAAATCCATTTACTATTTGGTTGCGTTTTGCATCCTTGTGGTTAGCTCGACTCGTAATGTTTTGTAAAAATAGGGAGGTTTTTTGGTGTTTTTTGACGTAGACTACGTCTTACGGCAAGGGTAGGGTGTCAAATGAAAATCTAAAAAATTGCGACCGTCACGAAAAACCGTACGTTTTGTACGCGAATAACTCAAATAATCCACGATAGATTTACATGATTTCTTCTTCAATCGGTCGGAAATTTTACCGCGCTCCAATTCAATTGTCAAACATTATTCTCAAACAATAGTAAACTATTGAAAATAACGCAAATATAAGGTGATGTCCTATAATGTCATTTTGCAGAGTAAATTTACCAAATTTCCTATCACAGTTTTCAAATCGAAGCAACGAACGTCTTGTATCATCTTCTTCTTCTTTGTATTAGAGAGGGACTTTAACCAATCATGTCATTCGTCTCTCCATGTACGTCTCGCATGCAGCTGAGACCGGTATAAAACACACACTTAGGAAAAATTTGCCTCATTCGTTTGGCAGCATTGAAGCTGTGCGGAGCTGGTCGCAGGTAGCTGGTCGCAGGCAGCTGGTCGCAGGCAGTTGGTCGCAGCTGCTGCATTCGTCCGGCAGCGGAGCTGGTCGCAGAGGAAGCTGGTAGTCGCGTAGCAGCTGGTGGTGGTAAGTACCAAGGCTCTCCCAAACAGCGATCGTCGCGATGAGGTAAAATGGCGGATTATGGGGGCGGACAATCGCGTCGGTTTGTGCAAGCCGCCATCTTACCTCACCATGGCGATTGTTTCGCCGCGACTTCTAAAACGCTGCTGTTTGGGGGAAAGCGTCCTTGGAGGCGAGCAGCAGTAGGTGGAAATAATCTGTCCTTTTGAGGACAATAAATTAAAATAAAAGAGTTGTTTATTCAAGAACTAATCTTAAATTTAGTTCGGTGCTTGATTACCCAGCTGGTTGGCGCAATCCATAAATTAATAATCTGTCCTTGTGAGGACAACCAATTTTATTAAAAGAGTTGTTTATACAAGAATTAAACTTTTATTTCGTTTGGTTTGTGCGCCTAATATCATGGTGCCGATTCGTTCGCCGCAACTGGGGAAAATTTTACCCAGCTGGTTGGCGCAACTCACCAATAAGTAATCAGTCCTTTTGAGGACAACCAATCCAGTAGTAGTAGTAGTAAAATTCTTGTTTATTTTGCATTTCTTTGTCTTATATATACTGTTTTACAATTTTTAAGTGTTTCAGCCCAATGGGCTCTTCAGCTTTGTTTAGTGTGTTTTTTTTGTTTTATGTTTTAAATCAATTTTCAGATCAGCCCTTGGGGCATTTGAAAATCTAGGGGTGGGGAACCAGATTCCGGATGATCTGGTGATTCGATGTCAGGCAGCGTGCCCTGTACCGATTGATAGACTCGCTAAAGCGATCGTCGAGCATTTTTACCTCAGCCAGACGGTGGACCTCAGATGTTCTTGTCCTCGGAGGGGTGTTCAGGATCATCCTGAGGAACTTATTTTGAACACGCTGAAGCTTCAGGTGATGTGTTTTTGCGCAACTCTCCCAGATTGGCATGCCGTGACTGGAAGCATGATTTGCTTGTAGACAGCAAGCTTGTTTTTCAGGGATAATGTAGACCTTCTGTTGATCAATGGGTACAATAGCTTCAACAGAACGTTACACTTTGTGACAGTTTCAGTGTCAACCTGCTCCCTGAAAATAAGCTTGCTGTCTATGGTGACGCCAAGATAGACAGCTGATTTGGCCCATTCCACCGTTGTGTTGTTTAGGCTAATTTTACAATCCTCAGACGGAACAAGTTTGGGAGAATTGAAGTGTGGGAATAGGATGACCTGGGTCTTTGCTGCGTTAATACAGATCTTCCATTCGGTGAAGTATTCTGACAGAACATTCAGGCTTCGCTGCAGTTTCACTGTAAGCGCTCTTGTTACCCTACCATTGTGGACGACTGCGGTATCATCGGCGAACAACGACAGAGATCCATTTTCAGGGAGCGGGGGTATGTCCGAGGTGAATAGGTTGAACAGAAGTGGACCTAGTATTCTTCCCTGCGGAACACCGGCGGAGATCTCCTGTGCATCGGAAACTGCACCTTGCAGCGAAACTCTGAATGTTCTGTCCGACAGATAATTTTTAATTATCTTCACCAGGAAGATAGGAAGATTGTATCGATGCAGCTTGTACACCAAGCCATCATGCCACACGTTATCGAAGGCCTTCTCGATATCGAGAAGTGCCATGGCAGATGATTTCGCAACAGACTTGTTCCGCCTGAGGATATTTGTTACTCGGTTAAGTTGGTGCACTGTTGAGCGACCACGTCGGAATCCGAACTGCTCGTCGAGCAAGATGTTCAGCTCGTCTGCAGACGAGAGAAGCCGACGGTGGATCGCTTTCTCAAACAGTTTTGATACTCCTGAGAGAAGGCTGATAGGCCTATAGCTCTTGGAACATGAAGGATCTTTCCCAGGTTTCTGGATGGGGATGACTTTGGCTGACTTCCAACACGAGGGGAAGTAGCCTAGTCGGAGGCATTGGTTGAAAACCATCGCCAGATGGTTATAGAACTGGGAGCTCAATTGCTTGAGCTCCAAGTTCATGATGTTATCGAAACCTGGGGCCTTCATGTTCTTTGAGCTTTTGATATAAGTCAACAATTCGTCAGCTGAGATCTCCAACTCCTCTGTGAAATCGTTGGGACTTATATGGATGTTGTCTATAAGCGCGTTAACGGCAGCTTCGTGTGGACTGACGATATTTTGTCCGATATTGTGAGAGCTGACAAAGTGTTGACTTATCTCGGCAGTCTTCTCTGCAGGAGTTGAACAACCAATCCAGGTCAGAGAGTTGTTTATATAAGAATTAAATTAATATTTCGTTCGGTTTGTGCGCCATTTAATCTAGTGCCGCTTGGTTCGTCACGACTGCAAAAACGCTACTGTTTGCGGGAGAGCCTCCATGGAAGGCGAGCAGGACAATTCTCCGTCGGTGAAAAATTTTTCCTAGCTGGTTGGCGCAACCCGCGATGAATCAATAAATCAATTCAATTTCTAATTTAAGAGAGTTATTTTAATAAGAGTTCATCTTACATTTCGGTCGATTGGCAGTCATATTGGATTATGCCAAGTCGTTACTAGGCAACTAGGCCGGTTCTTTGATTTATTTTCACCGAAAAATCCTACCAGATACAAATCCATCTTTGCTACTTTCAATTTAATATTCTCAGCTAGAGAGTTTGTTTGATTGGGATTTTCGTTTCAAATTGTCGATTAGCAGCCAGTGGTATTAGCAAAACTTGTTTTCCCTTCGTCGCATACCTTAAACCACACAAATTCCCTATCACGGACACCATTTTCGATGTCAAACATGATATTCCGAACCAACATTCTCTGTAAATTCCAATTAGTAGTGTGTTATAAACAGTTGTTCTGTTGTGTTAACGATTCGCGTTGGATAGAGTCCTACCTCTAGGAAGAAAAACTTTTTGAGAAACATAGTGAAAGTGAGAATGCCTAACCGATTTGATCCAGAACGCTTGCGCAGATTCAGGAATCGCATTAAGAGCGAACATACGGGAAATCCTCCGAAACGACCATGCACCGATGCCGAGCGAGCTCGTAGTTATCGGGTGAAATTGAAAGCAGCCAGAGGTAATGCGTTGCCAACAACTAGTTGGGACGCTGGAGAAAGTCCTTCAACTCGAGGTAGGAAATTGATATTTATTAAATTTAAATCAATTTGACAAAGTGCATGTCATCATAGCAATTGAATATCTCTCTATGTTATCGCTCCCTGTCTTAATAAATTTCAACATAGTATTAATTGTATTCTGGCGATGACATGCGTCGCGTGCTTTTACATCATACGAACCTACAAATGATATCGATACAAATGTGTTTATTTTATATTTATAAGAATTCATTTTATATTAACCAACCTTTTCTCCCATACCCATTGCACAGAATAATGATATTTTATAAAACTCACTCTCTTTCTTCTGCGAGATCTAATATATTTATATATATTTCGATTTCCTTAACGTTTTAGCCATAATGGATTCACTAATTTACCTGATATTCACATAGAAACATGAATAATAATTTCACAAGAAAACCATAGACCATATTTAAGGTACGCATTTAACCTTATATTCCCAACTATGGCCTTATGTATTCATCACATAGTAAAATGTAGAATATAAAAGTTTTCAATGGAAAAGTAAGAGTGAGCGGTTGTGTATTTTTTGAAGGGCTTATTCATACCAACACCTATATAACTAAATGAATATAGTGGGAATTTTAATGTTTTGAAATGGAATGGCCGATTGACCACATGAGAAAGTCATTTAGATGTTATAAAGTAGCTTTATATTCCGTATAGTATACCGAATATAGCCGAATGCCCGGAGCGATAATATAAATAAATGCCCGGAGCGATGAAATAAATAAACTTTACTGAAATTCGTTCGAACAAGAATCCTTAATGATATCCATATCCATCGAAAGTTTTCGACTCAAATGTTTGTAGGGGGGGTTAAAACTATCATTAATTTAATAATTTTATATTCCCTAACAGATCCTCAACTATCTTCTAGGCCTTAAAGATAGTCCATCGTAAAACATGCAACCGTGGCCGTGTCATCATTTAAACCAAAAGGCCCTTTTCAGGGCCACCAGAGAGTTATAAAGAGTGTACAAGAGAATGTTCCCACGCACTGACTTCATAAAACCAAACGGCCCTTTTCAGGGCCACCAAAGAGTTATAAAGAGTGCACAAGAGAATTTTCCCACATACTGACTTCATAAAACCAAATAATATCTCAAGAGCGTACAATAGAATTTTCTTACATACTGGCTTCAAAACGCTGGTCTTATGTCCCATAAGAGCCGCACCCGTCATATTGTGACTTAAACTGCTTCTATCGGTATGGGTAAGCGACCGGCACGAATAATTGAAACCCTTTTAACGCTAATAATAGCCACACAAAATCTCCCTGACATTATAATGCATCAATTGGTTTAACGTAGTCTACGTCAACCGGTCGTGTCTTGTACACAACCCCACTGATTTTTTTATTTTGGAGTTGGGGGAGGGACCACAGGCCCTAAATGAAGGAGGTTTCCGAGGAGGGGGAGAGAGGGTTTTTTTTTTTTTTTTTTTTGGTTATTATTTATTGTTATGATATTAAATAATGGTGAAAATGCTTTAAATTCATTTTTAAAAGTTGGGGAAAAATGGGAGGAAGGAAATGTTGTTTTTTTTTGGGTATTTGGTGTTTGGGGGATTTATTTTAAATTTTTTTGCGAGTGGGGGGAAGTGGTTTTTTTTTTTTTATTTTTTTTATTTTTTTTTTTTTATATTTTTTTTTATTAATAAATAATATTATTTATTTTATATATAATTATAGTGGGGGGGGGGGGGATGATTGGACAATGGAGTGGTATGACAACCGGCGTCTAGGAGGGAACAAACAGTATCATTTTCGTTATCCTACCGATTCGATTGTGGTGCTGTGAATTCTACTCCAACAATTTCAGTGAGAGTGACGCGCCCTTCTAAACAAGCCATCCCGTAGAAAACTTAATAAGTATTGCGAATTGGGTTATCCGATTTGTTGGATCGTATCGTTGGAAGGAGATTCTTATGTTCCCGCGGGTTTCGCGTAAGTGTCTCTGCTTACGGGTCCGCCTCACCGTTTTTGGCCCTTCATACAGCATTACTGTGAATGCAAACCGGTAACTCAATTTGATCTTGCTATTAAGTGGAGCTGCATACATGACAAGGTCTTAGAAGGGATGGTGGCTACCTTAAATACATACATATAGCCAAATATGTATTGATTGTAAGGAAAATCATTGAAAATTATAAAAATGATAGTATGTATGAAAAACGTAATCTCAGTAGCAATCAGCAATAAAACCAACAATACCGCATAACGTGGGTTAGGTGGGCTAGAGATGTTTAAATGTAAAGCTGAAAATTTCATATAAAGTATTATATAAAATATAGTGAATTGTTGTCCTGCTGCAATTGTAGACGAACTTGCGTATTCAGTATCAACTTGAAAGTTTAGACAATGAATCATAGCCACGAGATAAAAAAAATATTTTAAAATTACCATGCAATACTTGGGAATCCCATGGATGATCTGAAATTATATACCATATAAAGGATAGTATAACTAACATTTCGATGTGTTGCTCCATTTCCTTGCATCGCAATAATCTCATAGGATTTTAATTAATGAAATGAATTTAAATGCAATAATATACTATCATACCATGAACTGGAGACACGAAGATCGCAGCAAGCCGTGCTTCGAAACTGACGTGTTTTGTTTTTTGCTGCGTCGTTTTCGCGAAAAAAAAATCAAACAATAATTCGTAATTTAACTTGAACTAACAGTGAAATCATAAAATCTCCGCGTGCATTGTGTAAGCCGTAGTGAATACAATCGATTCCCTATCAAAATGTGTGACTGTCGGTAGTATTACCCCGTTTTTTAGTGCTTCGCCCCCGCACCCGGAAGACGAGTTACGTCAGCTTAGTTTTGGTTATTAGTGGTAATATTGTGAAACTCGGGCATAATTTATTAGTTTAGAGTGTTTTTCCGCTTTTTCGCGAGTGATTCGATGATAATGAGCAGTTTTGAAGCGCGATATAGAGTCGCCTCATAGCGGGGATTTGCATTATTGGCAGAGTGTGGAGTGAAAAAAAGAAGACTAGTGCAATGTAGAGAACGGCCATTTGCTGGTCAGAAGCAGCAAACGAAAACAACGCGCATGGGCGGGTGAAAAGCTTGCACACAATTTTAGGTGCATTCACCACGGGGTTTACAGAGTTTTGTTATGTAGGTTGCATATCTAGCGGGCGGTTTAGCAACGTTAATTTTCGCGCATACTTAATCGCGAGTGCATGAAATTAATTACGAATCAACGTCGAAAATTTTTATTTGTATGAATGAACAAGATACTGTGATTTAGGAGGCGGACATGGGTGAGATCTATCTGATTTTAACTATATAACAAAAATCATATTTTCAAATAATACTAAATACGTGCCTGGTTTGGAAATTTAAAATTTCCAAATCTGGAAGTGTGTTGCAGTGCCCTTATCCAAATGATATCGGTAATGTTTACAAGCGGGGCTTATTGTATGTGAAAGTAACCTCGAAATGGGCGTGACTCTCCAGACATTCTGAAATGGGTTGCTGGATCTGCAGTAGAGCTATCACTTTCTAGCTCCCGGATTAAAGCTGCTTCCAATAGTCACTTGAATGACTGTTGTAAACAGATTTCTTCCATAATACCATTGCCGGCCGATGGGTGTTAGATTGGACACACACACAATAATATACTATCATACCATAACGAAAAAAACTGCTTCACAAAAAAATGAACAGATAATCTATTCCCAACGCTCCAGTTGAATTTATCTTTTTTGTTTTTTTTTTTCTCGAAATTTTTCTTTTCTTATTTTTTTTTGGTAAATTTTCCAAATTTTCTCAATTGTTTTGTTGGAATCTAGAGCACCAAAACCCACAAAATTTCCCCCTTCTTTACCCCCAGGGGGGGGAGTGGGATGAATGCAACCCTTGTATTTTTTTCTTTCTTTTCTTTTAAAATATAACATAAAAAAAAAATAAAAAACACCCACAATTATTTTTTTTTTTTATAATGAAAAAAAAAACTCATCAATCCACTCTTTCACAAAAGTCAACCCTTAGAAAATAATCCCCCTTGCACTCGGACACTATACATTATCGCAAAAGACCAACACTTACAGGAAACTCAGAAAAAATCATTGAAATACCATAAAACATATCTAGACAAAATCGTCAAAAGGTCGAAAGTAACAATCGTAAACAATGACTTAAAACCTAAATTTCCTGGAAATGCCAGGTTGCTAATATCTATATCCACTGACGACGGGAAGTTAATAACTCCCTCTATCTGTTTCTGGTGCTATTTTGTTTGTGGGAGAAAGCAGATCCCAGAAAAATACGCTAGAAATCATTGTTTACAAATGTTCCTTTCGACCTTTTGACTATTTTGTCTAGATATAAGAAAAATGTCCCTGTAGACGAAACCTTGGAGGCCTACGAGACGACACGATAAAGACACAAACATAGATTTAAAAAAAAAAAAGATTTCAAAGGCTAAACAAATTACAACCACAACTAACGTTCAAATCCGTGTCCACAAATTTATTAACGCGTTTCCGGTTTCAACTGTTAACCCATCCCGACCGATTTCAATCAACGCCGGATATTATCTTACAAGACAGGGAAAGCTAGGGAAAAAGTATCATCAAATAATGATTTTCCTCATGCTGGAAAATCTGCTTTACTACCACAAGGTAGTAGTAGCACAGAGAACAGACATGGATGTCCATATACCTTTTCTTGAAGAACGTGTGTAAAAGTATAAGGGGGCCAGCCGGTATAAGAAGCAAGTGTAGAGAAAAACAAATAAAATGTTCAGGTTATGTGCTTGGCTTTTTATTGACGATCATTGACATGACAGTTATCAGATAACTGCAGCGCCGCCTACCAGGAGCATAACGACATACATTTGAAATGTCGGTTTAAAGTTTTACACAAGTAGCAGACCGAAGATGAACGTCTGTTCTCTGTGGTAGTAGGCAGTCTGCGAGAAAAAGCTAGAATAAAAAGTTTTGAAAACGGTTAGGAATCAGTACAAAACACTTTACATTTGCACTGATTTAATCGTCAATTAGCATACGTTTTATGATTTAAAACATACGTTTCATGACTTAAATTAAACAAAATAAACATACTTTTATTCTTTTTCGGCCACTGTTTAGAATCAGTTTTTTTTTCTTCAAAGGTTTTCCTTACTGCAAGTCGAAGAAGACGAAGCATGTCAAAACATTATGTCGACATTCGCCGCTTGCCATAAGACATTGGCTCGATGTTTCGACATATGTGATGCCATACGCCGCTCTTGATTGGGCCTAATGCTTTTCTTTGCAATTTCTGTGGACTGCACACATACTTGTGTCATACATGCTTTCGAACAGTATAAGCAGTGTGAAATAAACGATAATAATAATGCGTGTGTGTATGATTTTAATCGTTTATAGCAAAGTTCATGCTTAGGTGGAAGGGTTTATATCTAAGCTATTTTCTGATGCCAGAAAAGCACGCAAAAAATGTTCTTTTCAACTACGATCAAATCGTGCACCATACCAGTATTTTGGGTGTACAAGGGAGTGTATGTTCAAAAAGAATCGCATCTGTTGTCCATTCTCGTTGAAGTTTTCGTGTCCTATAAACTTTCCAATAAGGCCCTGTTCTTAAACTGTAAGCGTTCTAGAACCAAGTTGACTATTAAAATCTCCAGAGATAATTAGGCAACGGAGGTCACCAATTCCACTAATCAAAGATCCCAATGTAGCGAAGAATCTAGAGTTATTTTCATTGGGACCATTAACAACTAATAGCTGATGAACGATAGACCCAATCTGGAAAAAAAAAATCAAAAACCTGAATATAAAACAGTAGACTTTGGCAGACATTACCTGATAAGAAATATCAGCTAATTCAATATTGGGGCCCTGACTCCGTCGGCGATTGACCTTTATGCTGGCACCAATCCTTACGAGGAGGGCCAACCCACGGTTTCTATTTGCTGATTTTTCGCTCACGTACCATCTATAGTGTGGGGTCATTGCTCCAGAGCCCTGCAGATTCACTTCCTGGAGGACAGCAACATGAGCTTTCTTGGAAAGCAGAAATGAATCTATTGCGTTCCTTTTCTCAATGTCTCTACAGCCTCGCACGTTTAGTGAAGCAAATCGTAAGCCACTGATTTGGTCAATAGGGGCGGGTGGAACACACACCGGAGTAGCATCGATCTCCACTCGAGCATACTTTTCCGCAACGATCCGCAACGGATCTTCATGAGCGTCCGAAGAAGTTCTCATTCGATATTGTCTGACCTTCAATAAACTAGCATACCGTAATTGTCCCTGATCATGAATTTCTATAAATTGATTGTGACAGTGCTTTCATTGTGGGTGGGGGCCAAACGAACGGTTTGCTGTATAGTGATGTGCAGACAGATAGTGATATTCATCAAGGCAGAAAAAAATATCAGAAAACTTCTTCCAACATGACGGCGTCCAGTTTTCAAATGATACAAATAGGTGTCAAATTCATCCCCCGACGCAGGAATTTCCAATGAGGTTATTACGGAAGGTGGCATTGCCTGGATCTCGTCCGCCACCATACATCTCCACAAAGCAACAGTGCCTTCAGTAATCTCCACTCCAGTCAGCTGATGCCCCACAGCAGCGATCAAGCAATCATGTCCAGAAATCATCGTCGTACATTCTGCCTCAAAATCGCGATCGGCTAAACGAACAATTCTAGGGTTTTTTTTTTCATTAGGGCGAATCTACAATTGAGAGATTCTCTCCGGGCTCGCTCTCTTTCATGCATTACAGCGCCATTACAAAGCTTTCGAGGGATTCTTTAGTACAGATCGAAACACAACAGTGCAGGCTAGCATATTCTACAAGTAGAATGAAAAACGTAAAGGTGATTGGTTTATGAATGAAAGAGAGCGAGCCCCGAGAGAATCTCTCAATTGTAGATTCGCCCTAATGAAAAAAATCAGTGGGGTTGTGTACAAGACACGACCGGTTGACGTAGACTACGTTAAACCAATTGATGCATTATAATGTCAGGGAGATTTTGTGTGGCTATTATTAGCGTTAAAAGGGTTTCAATTATTCGTGCCGGTCGCTTACCCATACCGATAGAAGCAGTTTAAGTCACAATATTACGGGTGCGGCTCTTATGGGACATTAGACCAGCGTTTTGAAGCCATTATGTAAGAAAATTCTATTGTACGCTCTTGAGATATTATTTGGTGGCCCTGAAAAGGGCCGTTTGGTCTTATGAAGTCAGTATGTGGGAAAATTCTCTTGTACACTCTTTATAACTCTTTGGTGGCCCTGAAAAGGGCCGTTTGGTTTTATGAAGTCAGTGCATGGGAACATTCTCTTGTACACTCTTTATAACTCTCTGGTGGCCCTGAAAAGGGCCTTTTGGTTTAAATGATGACACGGCCACGGTTGCACGTTTTACGATGGACTATCTTTAAGGCCTAGAAGATAGTTGAGGATCTGTTAGGGAATATAAAATTATTAAATTAATGATAGTTTTAACCCCCCCTACAAACATTTGAGTCGAAAACTTTCGATGGATATGGATATCCTTAAGAATTCTTGTTCGAACGAATTTCAGAAAAGTTTATTTATTTCATCGCTCCGGGCATTTATTTATATTATCGCTCCGGGCATTCGGCTATATTCGGTATACAATACGGAATGTAAAGCTACTTTATAACATCTAAATGACTTTCTCATGTGGTCAATCGGCCATTTCATTTCAAAACATTAAAATTCCTACTATATTCATTTAGTTATATAGGTGTTGGTATGAATAAGCCCTTCGAAAAATACACAACCGCTCACTCTTACTTTTCCATTGAAAACTTTTATATTCTACATTTTACTATGTGATGAATACATAAGGCCATAGTTGGGAATATAAGGTTAAATGCGTACCTAAAATATGGTCTTTGGTTTTCTTGTGAAATTATTATTCATGTTTCTATGTGAATATCAGGTAAATTAGTGAATCCATTACGGCTAAAACGTTAAGGAAATCGAAATATATATAAATATATTAGATCTCGCAGAAAAAATAGATTGAGTTTTATAAAATATCATTATTCTGTGCAATGGGTATGGGAGAAAAGGTTGGTTAATATAAAATGAATTCTTATAAATATAAAATAAACACATGAGAAAATAATCACGCATTAAAATATGTTCAGCGCATTATTTGTATCGATATCATTTGTAGGTTCGTATGATGTAAAAGCACGCGTCGCATGTCATCGCCAGAATACAATTAATACTATGTTGAAATTTATTAAGATAGATAACATAGAGAGATATTCAATTACTATGATGACATGCACTTTGTCAAATTGGTTTAAATTTAATAAATATCAATTTCCTACCTCGAGTTGAAGGACTTTCTCCAGCGTCCCAACTAGTTGTTGGCAACGCATTACCTCTTGCTGCTTTCAATTTCACCCGATAACTACGAGCTCGCTCGGCATCGGTGCATGGTCGTTTCGGAGGATTTCCCGTATGTTCGCTCTTTATGCGATTCCTGAATCTGCGCAAGCGTTCTGGATCAAATCGGTTAGGCATTCTCACTTTCACTATGTTTCTCAAAAAGTTTTTCTTCCTAGAGGTAGGACTCTATCCAACGCGAATCGTTAACACAACAGAACAACTGTTTATAACACACTACTAATTGGAATTTACAGAGAATGTTGGTTCGGAATATCATGTTTGACATCGAAAATGGTGTCCGTGATAGAGAATTTGTGTGGTTTAAGGTATGCGACGAAGGGAAAACAAGTTTTGCTAATACCACTGGCTGCTAATCGACAATTTGAAACGAAAATCCCAATCAAACAAACTCTCTAGCTGAGAATATTAAATTGAAAGTAGCAAAGATGGATTTGTATCTGGTAGGATTTTTCGGTGAAAATAAATCAAAGAACCGGCCTAGTTGCCTAGTAACGACTTGGCATAATCCAATATGACTGCCAATCGACCGAAATGTAAGATGAACTCTTATTAAAATAACTCTCTTAAATTAGAAATTGAATTGATTTATTGATTCATCGCGGGTTGCGCCAACCAGCTAGGAAAATTTTTTCACCGACGGAGAATTGTCCTGCTCGCCTTCCATGGAGGCTCTCCCGCAAACAGTAGCGTTTTTGCAGTCTTGACGAACCAAGCGGCACTAGATTAAATGGCGCACAAACCGAACGAAATATATAAACAACTCTCTGACCTGGATTGGTTGTCCTCAAAAGGACTGATTATTTATTGGTGGGTTGCGCCAACCAGCTGGGTAAAATTTTCCCGACGGTTCGCCCTCCATGGAGGCGTTTTTGCAGTTGCGGCGAACGAATCGGCACCATGATCTTAGGCGCACAAAACAAACGAAATAAAAGTTTAATCAACTCTTTTAATAAAATTGGTTGTCCTCAAAAGGACAGATTATTAATTTATGGATTGCGCCAACCAGCTGAGTAATCAACACGCTCATCCGAGCTTTCTCAATTTTGAGTAACTGTTACTCAATTTTATAAATGTATCTAAAACGCCAAACGCTGAGTAATCGTATTTTATGAATTTGATTTATTGCTACTCAAAACGCAAGAAAACTGTGCGAAACTCAATTTTGAGTTAGCTACATTTTAATTTTTTTTTCAACAAATGGCGTCGGATAACGAATAGCGTCTCTGTGAATTTGTGCTTCGAAAGTTAAGTTAAAATCTAATTCGTATTCGAAAGTTGATAACCAGTGGCGACATTGAGCAGATAGCAGCTGCTGTAGATGCGTAAACGTATCGTAAATTAAAAGGTAAGCCGTGTTATCTTTGACAGGGAATGTTTTTGATAGTCTTTTACATTACAGATAAACAAAACATTCTCGGAACTCTTTCCGGCGTGTGTCTCGAGTCCAGGCTATAAGAGAGTATTGGCAAAATGCCTTTTATACAGCGTGGATAAAATATTGGTATTGAAGATGGTAAGCAAGTATTTTATCACCGTTGCCTTGTCGCTTGGTTTAAAAAATGTATAATCGAGCCACTTTCATATTACATATTATATTCGGGCATTACTGAGGACTAAAGAGCTAATGCCAGTTCGCAAACACCGCCGAAAAATCAGCGGAACTGCATCTATGGATGGGACCTATGCCATTGGCCATTTGATCCGATATACAAAGGTAAATTCGCATTTAATTAGTTGCCTAATTAAGCATTTATATTCTTTTGAATATTGCAGCCAGCGATCAATGAGCTGAACAATTGCATGGCATCGATGACGAATGCTATCCACCCACACATTATTTGTATCGCGGATCCGATGAAGGCCGGTCCACTGTATTTCATACTGAACAATAATGTATATGTGTCAGTGAAGACGTCAATCCATGCTATCGACATCTTCCTTCGCAGCTTTTCGGTATTTGGCATACCAGTTCCCACTAAATAAGTCAAGCCAATGGATTTTTTTTGCAATGACATACAAGACGAAGGATCGAAGCACACGATTCACCGTTAATAAACTTGCTGCCTTATTTTAGGAGGAGGAGAACTGAATATGCACCAGCTAGTTGACTCCTGGTTTCTGTTTTTGTTTTGGATGTTCAATAAAATTAAATTCTAGGGTTTTTTTTTTCAAAAGGCCGTTTTTGATTTTTGTAGCATCTTTTGCGGAGGCGAATTATAAAATACTCATTTTCATATATATTTGTTTTTATTTTTATGAGTATGTTTAACTCAAAACAAAATAAATTTCACGATTACTCAAAATTGAGTTGTGGCAATGAAACTCAATTTAGGGTACGCCCGGTTTTAACGTTTTTGAGTTAAAGTTACTCAAATTTGAGTAAAACCAGATGAGCGTGAAGCACCGAACTAAATTTAAGATTAGTTCTTGAATAAACAACTCTTTTATTTTAATTTATTTTCCTCAAAAGGACAGATTATTTCCACCTACTGCTGCTCGCCCCCAAGGACGCTTTCCCCCAAACAGCAGCGTTTTCGAAGTCGCGGCGAAACAATCGCCATGGTGAGGTAAGATGGCGGCTTGCACAAACCGATGCGATCGTCCGCCCCCATAATCCGCCATTTTACCTCATCGCGACGATCGCTGTTTGGGAGAGCCTTGGTACTTACCACCACCAGCTGCTACGCGACCACCATCTGTTACGCGACTACCAGCTACCTCTGCGACCAGCTCCGCTGCCGGACGAATGCAGCAGCTGCGACCAACTGCCTGCAACCACCTACCTGCGACCAGCTACCAGCGAACAGCTCCGCACAGCTTCAATGCTGCCAAACGAATGAGGCAAATTTTTCCTAAGTGTGTATTTTATACCGGTCTCAGCTGCATGCGAGACGTACATGGAGAGACGAATGACATGATTGGTTAAAGTCCCTCTCTAATACAAAGAAGAAGAAGATGATACAAGACGTTCGTTGCTTCGATTTGAAAACTGTGATAGGAAATTTGGTAAATTTACTCTGCAAAATGACATTATAGGACATCACCTTATATTTGCGTTATTTTCAATAGTTTACTATTGTTTGAGAATAATGTTTGACAATTGAATTGGAGCGCGGTAAAATTTCCGACCGATTGAAGAAGAAATCATGTAAATCTATCGTGGATTATTTGAGTTATTCGCGTACAAAACGTACGGTTTTTCGTGACGGTCGCAATATTTTAGATTTTCATTTGACACCCTACCCTTGCCGTAAGACGTAGTCTACGTAAAAAAAAAACCCTAGAATTTCAAAAGGGTGATTCGGGCTTGGTCTCGATAGAGTGTAATTGTCTGGGCGTATGCAAACAATGCTGTCGTAATGCGCTCTAGCACCGTCAACACCATGATAAAATATTTGGTAGCTTGGAAGATTTTCTCCGACTGCTTCTGGGCTGAATCTTATACAAGCATTATCCTGATATACTTGAATGTTTACCTCGAAGAAATCCGTCAAAGAAGCAATACATTCTGCGTCCAATATCGATTTCCTTGCAAATCAGATATTTGCTCCATGGTCTTTGATAAAATAACTGTCAATATTGATGCAAATCTATCGCCTTGCAAAACTTACGGATGTAGTTTGTTGAAATGAAGCTCAGTGCAGAAATGAAAAAATCGAAGATAGCTAGATTTTCTTGCAACATCAATCAATGAATGCGTAATAACGTATAATGGTTCACTCAAATGAACATCAGCGACCGAGTGGCAATTTACGAATGAGAGAAAAATGGTAGGTGTTTTGGTGCTCACCGATTGTATGAGCTGGGAATGAGTATTAGGCTTAGTGGAGATTAACACACGCACACTACGACGCCAAAAGAGGACGGATCAGGGGAGCGCAGGTAGGAGGGAGAATCATTTGGAGGAGGACGGACCATCATTCCTCTGCATGTGCCAGAATGGGAAGGGTGAGTAAACGTCAAAAAGCCTAATATGTGACGGTGTGTAGTAGGGTGCCTATGAAGATCGCCTTTTCGAATTTCCAATTGGAGTGGTGCTCGAAGGTTTCGTTTAGTGGGTTGGTGTGCGGTTGTGCTCAGGAGTTGAGTGGAGTGAAACGGGAGTGTAGTGTAGAGTGTAGAGAGGTATACGAATGTATGGGTTATTTATTTATTTATTTATTTATTTATTTATTTATTTTATCCATCTGACAATATTTGATAGGCTTAATGAATCTATATTCTAAGTCTAAACACGTCAACACTAATATTAAAATCAAAGTCAGGATACCGATGGTTAAATACGTTCATCATTGACCGAAATGGCTCGTTCTGATCATACTCGTAGTAACGTCGAGGCAAGCAAAAATCGCTAGAACGAAGTGTGTACCCAGGTACGTTCACGTCCAGAAGTTGAAGACGAACTTCTGGACGTGAACGGCTTTAGCAGTTTTTCTACGGTGCTCCAATGTACTCAAGCCTATGTGCAGCTATGTGTTAGAAGCAACCGTGTAAAGTTAGAGGTCATAAACGAGTTTATTTTTCTTATTGATTCTGTTAGCTGCAACCAAGTGCCAATATCTTGAACTAGATTATAAAGGAAAATACCACAACCGGGGCCTAAGTGAATTTTGATTCGGTGAGCAGGCTTAGGGCATCTTCAGCGGTGGTCTATTTTTGGAACAACTTTATACTTTGCTTCAGCAAAACTTGAATAGAACCAGCTAAAATAGACCAACTTCGTGTTCCCCGCACCGGTGTTGTATTTCTTGTTGATAAACTCGCCAATACCTGTCATCCTGTCTATCATTCAACATCAGAGAGCAGAAGTTTTTGACGTAGGACTTACGTCTCTCTTTTCTATTCCTGTATAGGGGCGCCGTTCTAAAATTTCTGAAATCGCAAGCGTTACGCGGGTTTGGAGACTTTGAACGATAATATCTCCTCTCTGGCCCACAGACATTTTACGATAAGTATTTCATTCGAAAGGTAGAACATCAACGCTGAATCCCTGTTGCAAACCTAATTCATAATGTTTGTTTAAACTAATTAAAATGTACTTAAATGAAAAATCACTAAACGCACAACGCTATTGGTCGAAAATGACATCATGTTTGCGCCTCGCTCTGATTGGTTCATACTGCCACAGTTACCGTGCCAGCGAATTTCAAACATGTGGGGACGACCGACCAATCATCAGTTCTCGCTGTGCATTCGTATGCGACAGACTTGTCTGCGGAGCACGTTGGTAGAAAACGCCACCCGTGAAAACAAGAAGACCAGAATCATCCCACGTCACCTGCAGCTAGCCATCCGCAACGACGAGGAGCTGAACAAACTTTTCTCCGGTGTGACCATTTCACAGAGTGGTGTCCCAAGAAGACTGAAGAAAATTTCAATCGCGAACCATGTTATCAACTAAAATCCGTCCTTTTCAGGACGATCAAATCAAGTTGCCAACTAAAGAGTATGTTTGATAGAAATTTCTCTTGAGCTCATCGAAATTTTCATTACCACGCACCGGCTCAATATGGCGTTGAAAAAGCCGCGTCTCGGAGAAAATGGCCAAATCAATCGCCCACATCATCTTCGTGATCAAGTGGTTAGCGGCGTCACCCGTCGTTCATTGCCATGAAGTGAGGGTTCGATTCCCGCTCAAGCCTGTGGAACTTTTTTGCAAAGCGAAAATGTCCAGTTTAATCCACTGGGTGTTAGGTTAAGTTGTTCGTTGTAATTCGCTCTATGGTCAATGTTCAGTGTGTACACGCTCGAGTGAAAGACGTTGCAAATGTAATTTTTTATCGTAGTATTACGTGCTGCCAAACACTCAGGCATCCTGCTGCCAGGAAGACCGAGAAAAAAATTCACCGCGAACCTGCCCCGCGTAACAAAAAAAACTGTCGGGGAAAAAAAAAAAACCAAAAAAAGGTGGGTTTGGCACGGCGGGGGGGTGGAGGGGGGGGGGGAACAAGTATTTTTTTATGTATACCTTGTGATCAAAAAGTTCCGGTAATTTTCAATTTAAAAAGGCCGCCTTTATTTTTTCGGTAAAATCTTTTTAGTGTAAGATGGCAACACTAGTTCTGATATTCTGTCAAAGTGTGAGAGCAAATTATCCATTAGTTTTGTTTTGACAACTGCTTTTGTTAGTCGAAAAATAGACGCTCGGCGATTTTTACCATGGATAAAAAATTGGAACAACGCGTTTGTAGGAAATTTTGTGTTGCAAACGGATTTTCTGCAGCGGAAACGCTCAGAATGTTGCAAAAAGCCTTTGGTGAGGACTCTATGTCACAAAATCGTACATTTGTTTGACACAAAGACTTTAAAGAAGGCCGTGAAAGCGTGAGTGACATGCCGCGTTCTGGACGACCATCGACCTCAACTACCGATGAAAACATCGCTTCCGTGAAGAATTTAGTTATGGAAAACCGCTCAATTAGCATTCGGGAGATAGCTGCACTCCTTGATATCTCATTTGGATCGACCGAACACATTTTGACGGAAATTCTGGGCATGAAACGCATTGAAGCACGACTTGTTCCAAAAGAGCTGATTTTTTTGCAAAAACAGCATCGAGTTGAGGTCGCTAAACAGATGATTGCGAACGCAGATAGCGATCCCACATTCATGGAACGCATCATAACTGGTGATGAAACGTGGGTATATGAATTTGATATGCTCACAAGTCAACAATCGTCCGAATGGCGCGCCGAAGATGAGCCGAAACCAAAAAAATCACGACAAAGTCGCTCCAAAATTAAAGTTTTACTGACCGTTTTCTTTGATTTTCGCGGTGTCGTCCATTCTGAATTCCTTCCAGAAGGTCGAACGGTTAACAAAGAGTATTATTTACAAGTTATGAGACGTTTGCGTGAGGCAATTCGAAAGAAGAGGCCAGAATTGTGGCGCAAAAATTCGGGGTTTTCCACCAGATAACGCTCCATCACACACCGCGCTCACTATTTGTGAATTTTTGGCCAAGAACTCCACCAATACCATCAAACAAGCACCATATTCACCAGACCTTGCCCCGTGCGACTTCTTTCTCTTCCCAAAACTGAAAATTCCGCTCAGAGGTAGGCGTTTTGAATCGATTGATGCGATAAAAAAGAATTCGCTGGAAGAACTGAAAGCCATACATTCATCGGCCTATAAAAAATGTATGGATGATTGGATAAAGCGCTGGCATATGTGTGTTGCCTCTAATGGCGAGTACTTTGAAGGCGATAATAAAGATATCAATTAAAAATTGAAATAAATGCGTTTTTTTTCAAATTACGGAATTTTTGATAAGTATAAATCTCTATTTGCCATGTTAAAACTAGCAAGCACGTTGTACATTCAATAAACGAAATATTAACAGTTAATTTGAGCCGAACTGCAGCACGGCAGACCAATTATGTGTTTCACATATTCAGTGTAGGGGGTAGGTTAGCTTCATTGTAGTTCTTGTTGTACATACGTTCATTGTGGATTAGGTGCAGATAATAGATTAGGCTAGTTGCAGGTAGTTTTAAAATGTGAGTTTTAATTTTTCTGGCCAATATTTACAAACTATTGTTTGTATTGTTACTATTGTTATGCAGTTTCAGAAGCAAGTGTGTCTATATCTCAACTCTCTTGGGATAGGGGTCGGAGGCCCTGACAAGGGCCGTTTTTCTGTTGCCTGAGTAGAAAAGATGCGAATTTAACCTCCGAAACCCCTGTCGCTCTAATGAAAACTAATGATTTTATTTCCACGCTGCTGTCTGGCGTTACAACAGGGGCCCGTCCCCTTTTGTAAAATTTTATTTGCATTGCCTTCGTTGAGAACCCTCTTCTTGTCATGTTATGATATATGCCATTATATAAAACAGGCCTGGCATTCCCGTTAAAACAATAAAGAAGAAGAATAGTAATCATTCGTTATTGGATCATCGACACGTTCAGACGTGTGTATCCCGCTCTCGTGATAAAAAAGCGCTTTTCCGAGTTGTTTCGAGTTTTTGGCCCTGATGCTGGAAATCGAGTAGACGCTGATGACCAATTAGCCACTTTGACAAGGTAAGAATGTGGGAATAGAAACCCATCACTTAGTTCACTTGGCGAGGAATTCAGGGTGCAGCAATGAAGCAAATGGACATATTTTCCACCAAGCTATGTGCAACCTGTCGCTAACAAACTTGCATGGCATGGCATTGTTTATTTCATAAAACGCTTTATCGATGATCAGTGAGAACAAACATAGAACACTTGACGGCAGCAATACAACAGTGGCCAATAGCGTTGCGGCATTTTGTGATATCGACTCATCCATATTGTATATTGTTGGTGTGTGTTGGTGATGATTGAATATGGAGCCTACAGCGATAAAATTGTTTCGAGCTATTTTTGCTTGCCAGTCGCTTGCACACATTTGCATGGCTTCATTTGTACCATAAAACGCTTTGTGAATCAAAATCAAAATCAATTGCATTTTTTACCACCTTTTGAACTTTTGGGTATATGTTCAATCTTCAGTCTGTACAATCTCGAGTTAGAAACGGTGTAAATGCCTATTTTTATCGTAGTATCACGTGCCGCCAAACACTCAGGCTGTCCTGCAGCCAAGAAAACTGATAAGAACATTTCAATCGCGAACCATGTTCCCTCCGTAAACACAGGATCCATTTTACACTTACAAGCACGTTGGACATTTTAGTTCCAACATTTGATTAGGAAGAATCTGCTTTTGTAAACAAACACTTTGTCTGCTAATTTATCGGAAGTTGTATACAATTCCTTCAAATTGAATATATCAGCGGATAGAAATAAAGCTCTTCTTCCTTAAAGAGTGCTTGATTTGTATTTGTGACCTTTTGTTCAAGAGAAAATGACTATGAAAGCCAATCTAATGTTGGCGATGATTTTACAAACAAAATATCATTAACAGTCAATTCGAGGCGAACTGCAGTTTCTATAAATTTTCGTGAAGAACCAATAGCGGAAGAAGAACCGGAGCCTCACACACCAACAGCACAGGGTTTCATGGTTCTTTAGACTGAATAAAATATAGTAGAAATTCATGAATTCGATGACATCAATTTCTTCACATCAACAAGCAGTCCTACGTCAACTTTGCAGTTATGTCACTGACATAACTCATCCTTTCGTTTTTTTTATAAGAGATCGCCGATTTTCGCAAACTTTTTGCCATTGATTGGATTGACCAGGGTAGTCTGCCATGCCTCTACGGTAGAAGGAGTAGAGATTCCTTAATTTCTCGCCGGCCCCGCAGGGCTAATCACTCTGAATATATAAAACTCAGTCAAGAAAAATGGATTGACCAAATAATTTTTATTGCCAGTAGTGCGTCGTCAGTAGACAACGAGGAATTCTTGCTCTTTGTTTTGCCTGAAGGTTTAACAACATCTCGGAAATGCTAATTACTTCACAGATATTCCACCAACTAGTTAAAAGTATTGAAAAACGACCAACTTTCCAGAATTTTTACAATTTGTCGTAAATCATTGAAATATCTGTGATGTTCTGCTTTTTATCATGAAAGATGTACCAACTGGGAGTTCAAATAACTTCAGGGAAACTAAATCTGCTTCTCAAAGTTTAAGTTATTTCCAGTACGTTGTTTCTACTCGATTGATGATCAGCAAACTTTTTGGAAGTTCAACCAAGTTTCCAGAAACGTTGGGAATTTTTCGGCATTTTTCTCTGAAGTTCCACCACTTTTCTTCTCAAAAGAGAGTATGCGATGATCATCTTGAAATTTCCAATAAGTTTATTCAACTGCCGAGAAGCTTAATCAACTTCTATCAAGTTCATAATATTTTCACCCAATTCAGAAAATAATTTTCAAAGAGTTCGTTTAGTTTCTAGGAGCTTATATAAGTTCTGACTAATTCATGTAACTGCCGAGACTGTTTACATAAAAGCTAAAGAATAATATAATATTTAAAAACGATTCCTGGAAAATCTAAAAGTTTACAAACTTTCCCTCCGCGAAATACGAATTGAATCTATCTTCAAGATATCATCGGTTTCCCCCAGAAAGCTTATCAAAACTGCTATAGTTAAATGTATTCTCTCCCCCAAAAGATAAGCATGAATATCCTGATCCCCAATAAACCTGTCGTAAGTTTCTAAATAACAGGCTTCTCTAAAATTTATCTTTATGAGCTTTTTGCGAGTGCTAGTCATGACCAATCCATCAATAAACCGATTGTTAACTTTGAAGACTTCATTACTTTTTATTTCCAAGCAATCGAAATACTATTCTGAATCGGAATTTGCCAATTTGGTTGTAAAATCCACACTAGTCACACTTCCGGGAGCCTCCTCATTTCGAACTAGTCAGCGTTCCTGGAAAATGCAGTGGCTGTAAAAAAAACTTAGAGTTCCATTCGTTATTCAAGAATGAAACGAAAAAGCAATTCGCTAGCACCGGGAGCAACTTGAGGTGATTATCAGCATCCGAGGCAAGCAACACACTTTCTT
Source organism: Aedes koreicus (assembly GCA_024533555.2). NCBI lineage: Eukaryota > Metazoa > Arthropoda > Insecta > Diptera > Culicidae > Aedes > Aedes koreicus. The sequence continues at coordinate 106,482 of JAHHFK020003569.1, forward strand.
TCCGGCGCCAGCATCACCCGCACCAAACACGGCCACTTTTCGGCTCATTAATGTACCTCAGCAAGCCTCAACGCTTTTCTGGAACGAAAAACACCGGAACAATATCTGCAACAACTAAAAACTAACAGACATTCGGTCCATCGATCTGCATTCAAAGTTTTGTTCACGCTCATCCGAGCTTACTCAATTTTGAGTAACTTTAACTCAATTTTATAAATATATCTAAAACGTCAAACGCGGGGTAATTTTTTTTTAAAAATTTGTGTTTTTTCTTCTCCACGGAGATCTTTGCTATAATAAAATGTGTTAACGTTTGTCTGAAGAGGAGATATAGACATGCAAATATTTGTATTTTTACAGACAGCCAAGCGGCACTCAAAGCGTTAAGTAATTATAAATGCACATCCAAACTTGTCTGGGAATGCATTCTTTCATTGCGAAAGGTGTGCCAAGAGAACTCGGTAAATTTATTCTGGGTTCCGGGACACTGTGGCATTGAAGGCAATGAAAGGGCAGACGAGCTTGCTAAACAAGGTTCAAATGCACAGTTTATTGGCCCAGAACCATTCTGCGGTATATCATACTGTGCCATAAAAATGGAATTAAAATCTTGGGAAGTGCAAAGGGTGATGACCAATTGGTTGGTCACCACAAAGTGTGTTCAAGCGAAAAGGTTTATAATTCCAAATGTTACAATCAGTAAAAAGCTTCTGGAGCTCAATAAGAGAGTTCTTTGTACCTATACTGGCCTAATAACCGGACATTGCCCGAGTAGATATCATTTGAAAAACATTGGCCAGGTTCAGAATGATATCTGTCGTTTCTGTAACATGGAACGTGAAACCTCGGAACATCTGCTTTGCAGTTGTGATGCTTTGTACAAGAGCAGACTTAAATTTCTGTACAGTGGCTATATGCAACCTAAAGAAATTTGGACTGCAAATCCTGGAAAGGTGGTGGGTTTTATAAACTCAATTTTGCCTGACTGGGAGACGCGTCTTGGGCTGGTCACTTGACAAATGGTGATCTAGCTTTAAGATGCGAATTAGAATAGTAAACAGGGGTATACCACAAAAGTTCAACTCAGTGGACGCAGTGGTTCTACGCCCCAACAAAAAAAAAAAAAATCTCAAAACGCAAGAAAACTGTGTGGAACTCAATTTTGAGCTAGTAACATTTTAATTTTTTTTTCAACAGAGGGCGTCCGATAACGAATAGCGTCTGTGTGAATTTGTGCTTTGAAAGTTAACTTAAAATCTAATTCGTATTCGGAAATTGATATTTGATAAAAGATGCCGAAATGTATCGTAAATTGAAAGGTAAGCCGTTTTTATCTCTGATAGGGAATGTTTTTATTAGTCTATTATATTACAGAAATATCAAATATTTTCGAAATTCTTTCCGGCGTGTGAGCTGAGGCCAGACTATAAGGGAGTATTGGCAAAATACCTTTCATACAACGCGGATAAATTGATAGGTGTTGAAGATGGTAAGCAGGCATTTTATCACCGTTGCCTTGTCGCTTGATTTTACAAATGTATAATCGAGTCATCAAATTCTTCAATATCAAAACATAATGTACATATTATACCTTCATATTACAGAATATATTCGGGTATTACTGAGGATTAACAAACAATTCTCAGTTCGTGGAAACCGCCACAATGTCAGCGGAACTCTATCTATGGATGGGACCTATGCCATTGGCCATTTGATTCAATTAGCTGCTTAATTTAGTAGATATATATATTGTTATATTTTTATATGTTTTTGGTTGTTCAGTAAAATGAAATTCTAGGGTTTTTGTTTTTCAAACGGTCTTATTTGATTTTTATAGCATGTTTGGTGGGGGTGAATAAAAAAAATACTCATTTTCATAAATTTTTGTTTTTTTCTCTTATGAGTAAATTTAACTCAAAACTAAATAAAAATAAGGTTTACTCAAAATTGAGTTGGTGCAATGAAACTCAAAATAGGGTACGTCCGGTTTTAACGTTTTTGAGTTGAAGTTACTCAAATTTGAGTGAAGCCGGATGAGCGTGTTGGTTTTCGTTAGTAAACAACACGGTAGATTATTAACTTGAGTTTTTGTTTTGCAAAAGTTTAAGTTTTACTCATTAATTGGTATTATCAAGTAGCGTGTAGTGTTTTGGAACGGCATTTTTCTTGTTCCAAATTGCTGCAAGAATAGATCAAAACATATACCAGTTTTAAAATGATGCAAAATAGATCCGGTATAAAAAAAAATTTACAACGCCGGTGCAGCGATGTTTTTGCGTTTGGTCTAAAAAAATAAATCCAAACCACGGTTTGGGCCACCGTTGAAGATGCCCTTAGTTTGTAAATTAATCGGTGCAAGAAGAGTGTATTGAGGTAGGGCAATGGAGAGTCTTCTTGCAGTACCTTTCCAAACTATACAAAAAACCGCGAGTTTCACAGTGTACGGAATCGGCCGTATGCCCAATGTTTTCGCAACCGAAGCAGAGTCACGGTAAAGTGTACGACAACGACGACCAGTGTGTTTATGTTGAAGTTTGCCTTGGAAATTAAAATAATAGTCTATCTATCGCCGAAGCCAGAGTTGTGGGTGGATTTATCGAAATATTTACGTATCCTGTCTAGTAGCAACCGTGTAAAGTAAGAGGTCATAAGCGAGCTTATTTTTTTCATTGATTCTGTTTGCTGCAACCAATACCGTGCTAAAATGAATTTTGATTAGGTGTGCAGGCTTAGTTTGTAAATTAATCGGTGCAAGAAGAGCGTATTAGACGCAGATATCATGTTACAACCGGAAGGTTTCCGACTCTTCGGAGACGGCCGGCTTGATGTGAACGAATGCCGACTGCAGCAGCGCGAGTCCAGCAGAACTTGGCCGGGATCTAGGACATCGAGGGGAGCTGGTTTGCAAAGCAACAAACAATTTATTTCTACCTAATTTTGAAGATAGTATCTAATATCCTGTTTTATTTTATCTATTTTGTTTTGTTTTGTTTTTCGTTATGCTTGTCTCTTTTCAGTCACATTGGAGCGGTCCATTGCCCTGGGCGAATAGTGCAACATACTTTCAATATATCGTTAACCAAAACGAACCCTGCTGTTAACCTTTCCCCAACTATCCAACATCCCAGTGATTTCTCGTGGAAGTGCGGAGGATTTCTAGGCTTCCTTCAAAGCGAGTATCATGTCAACACGTTCCTTCTCATTCCCTACTTGACCAGCATTCGGGCACGGCCAGCGCCGGTATTGCTTTATAATGGGTCACCAGTTTTTACACATTGAAGATGTATGTTAGTCCCAAACATCATCTGTTGGTTCTTTGTGTAAATACAGCTGATCTGGCAATAACGGAATTGCATCCGTGGTCGGTCAATCGTGCTCATGCTCATGCTTAAAGATGGCTTGCCAAACATAAATTTTTTTCGCAACCTTTCAATTAGACTTAAGGCTTCCTCTTTCCTTCGTAGTGTAGAGTTTATTACCAGGGATTTATGAAAAGTCAGCCTTCATGTATGTTTCATTGTCCTGTACGATGCAACCTGTTTGTCTAGGAACTAGGAATCATATCGATTTTGGGCCCGACTTTTCGCTTTTTCACGCCCTCATATCTCACGTTAATGTCCTGCACATTTGACTTAACTACACTCAGTAGCAAAAAAAAGCCGAGCAAAATTTTGCTTCCATAAACCGTTCAACCTTCTGCAACTTTGTCAATTATCAATATTTTTGGCAGAACTATAATTAATGTATTGACCTTATGTGACCAAAATTTCATGTTGATAAGATTCATAAATTTGAAATTTGGGTAACATACACTCAAACAATTTTAAATAATATTTTTATTCGTATAACTTATTAATGTTTATGTCTGATTGATCAATACTTGTCATTAAACTACCTCACATAGCTTTAATGTGGTTTTCCAATAAAAAGTATTAGGCTTGCCTTTTGGCTGAAAGTTATTAGGTTTGACTTATACTTTTGATGAGAAATGAGATTGAAAAATGTTTTCGCTCAACATGGCGCTTGGGATCTCTTCGGTCGTCATTTCAAATAAGATGCTGAGTATATGTTCAAGGTAAGCTTTTTTTTAAAGTACACGCAAATTGATCAACATTTAATTTATGTGGATTATATTTATAGTATTGATAACTGGGTTATACAGGAGTTTATAACAGACTGAAAATGTGGATAACAGGCTCAGAAGGATGTGGGGTGCTCAATTATTTGGTAGTTCCACTGGAAGAGGAGATTAATACGCTGAAACTACGCGATGCATACGAAGAATTGGAAAGGCACCAAGGAGAAGAGGCTAGAATACCTCTAGAATCGGCTCTAGTTATAATGTTAAAAGAGTGATTCACCAGATCAGGTCAAGTCTTATATGGTGGCTCCATGTGCGATGTGTACAAACTATGAGACAAAGTTGGTGCTTTGCCAGGGGCAGATTAACGGTGAAAACTGGACAAACTGAGGAAAGATTACGCTCAACTCAAGCAGACCGTCAACGATGGGCTGTTGAAGCTAATGAAAGAACAAGAACGGGTAACCGACTATTGGGAAAAGAAGGGACTTATGTTTAAATATCGCAAAATTTTGAATGAATCTTTTGTTGGTAGGGGCTGAATAACAAATGACTTGAAGTAATGTGACTTCTAAGTTTTAGCTATCCAAATGCATCTGGACTTTGACTGATTCGACTGAAAAGCCATCACTAATCCCATCGAAACTCATCGAAAGTCTTCACCCACTTTTAGGTCTCTAGCCACCTTGGTTTCCTGCAGAAGGAAACGAGTTTCTCTCGGGAGGGTACTTGGAGAGCTCGGAAAAGCTTAAGGATCAGGAAATTAACCTTCTGCAGAATACCAATGGAACGGATTGAATTGATCCGGACGCTGAGAAGAACCTCATCGTTACAAAAGCGGGAACCCGAGCACCTGTTTCCCCAGATAAGGCCATAACTGGTTGAAAATGTGAATAATATTCAATGAAAAAATATAACGATATTAATACTTTAAACCTTAATTGTTGTTTTTTGTGTTTGAAAAAAAAAGAACACAGATAAATAAACATAACAAATATATTTGGTTTCATTCATCTATTTTTAGTATACATTTAGATGTGCAATGAAAACTATTTGGTGATAAATAAAGATTATTTTCAATTGCTCATGAAATGTATAAGCCTATGTTGTGAAGTTGGTTCAACATGGTTAATAAACCTTATGTGTATGACGCATGGACATCATGCAAAAATAACATTGGCAAAAATCTATGCGGTTTGCTTAATACATACAATATGGAATTTTCTTTTCGTGTATGTCAAAAAAGTCGTTTTTGGACATACCAATTTAAAAATTTTTTTTTTTTTGAAAAAATTTTAGTGGGATAAAAAAAATTTTCCCACCGGAGAAAAAAAAAAGGAAAAAATTTTTATAAAAATTTTTTTTTTTTTTTAGAGGGGGGGGGGGCCGGGGGGGGGGTGGAGGTGGCGCACAAACATTTTTTTTTTTTTTTTTGGGGGGGGGGTGGTTGGGGGTGTGGAGAAAATGCGGAAAAAAAAAAAAGCGGAGCGGGGGGGGATGTATTTTTTTTTTTTTTTTTTTTTTAAAATATAATTTCTCGCTTCTGGTGGCCACTACCCTCTTTTCATTTTAATTTAAAAGTAAACAATATGCTCGTCGACGAAAAGGTGAAAGGATCCACTGACAGCTAAACCATACACTGAAATAAATGTTTACGTTGACACAGACGCGACAAAGGTACAAACAATATTTCCGGACATGCTTTATTCTTCAATACGGTAAAACGGCAAATGGAATTACTATATAGTACTGAATATTTCTTTAACGCCGCATCGTTCTCCATCTTCCAGCTCATGCAGAATTATTATACAGTGGACATGCGCAATTATCCTGAACATAGTTTTTAAAACTTCAAGAGATTTTTCGTCTGTAACGGAAAGTGTACCCACAGTGTACGGCTTGGTGAAACTCTGCCTTAACCGACTAGTTTGTCTGCTTACTAGCAACCAACTGTCTTCTAAACAACTTCATGAATACAAATTAAGTCAGTTTTATGGCAAAAAAAATGTTGGCATTGTAATTCTTACTCCCCAATACATCATGTCATATCTTTCAGTAGGCTACACAGTACTAGTTAGTGTAACACATTATGTAAAGAGAGTGAAAACAAACGAATCCACATTTCTTTTTTTGCTGCGTTGACCATCCTATGTATGCGACTGGAATCCGTCCAGATTACCACCTGTAAAAAGGTCGACGTGAATATCGTGTTTAATTGAGTGTGGAGAAACAGAAGGGGTTTAATTAGGGGGTATTAACGCAGAGCCCAATTCTGCAAGCGCACCAAAAGCTAGCGAGTGGAAAAAGTCAAACGAGAAAAATTGAGGGGAAAGGACATTTTCCAGGAGATTTAACTTCGTTTATTACTTAATTCATTCCAGTCAACTTTCTGGTAGTGAGTGCGACAGATATTTAATGCTTTTTGCCAACTTTTGCTCGTTAGTCAATTACTCTACATCTTTTTAATGACCCAGCAGTGCACGCTTAAATTTCGAATCGCAGGTAAATAATGAACACCATTATCGAAATTACGTACTAAAATCATTTGTGTGAAAAATTCTTAGTCGGAGTATAGTTGTTTTAGTGCATGAAAATTTTAAAAAAAAAAAAGGGGGGAACAGTACAACGTTAATGCTCACGAACAGTAAACTTTGGATCAATTATTTATCTTCTAGTGGATTAGTAATTCAAAGTATGCCGTGGGTGCTGTTTTGATAATTTTGAATTTTTTATGCTTTATTCAGCCTCTTGGGATGGACTCTACATATTAAATCCATCAACACATATGGGCCGTGACCAATGACAACTTCCCTTCAGAAGGAAGACATGTTCAGAGATTTTTCTCCTCATAAAATCCCAACAGCGCCGACTGGAATCGATACCAGACCCACAGCGCCAATGTTAATCTTGCTTGCTATTTTGATTTTTCGCCACTTTCTTAGAAAGGCGAGTACATATCTTATTGGGATTTATCGATCAGCGAGGAAGTGGATACAAATATAATAATCGATAACGATGAGCTACACGATGTACACGATCGAATACTGCGATATACTAATGAAACACTATGTAGCAGGGTAGACCTCAGTTTTTAGAACAAAATTTAGTATTATGCAGGGCATTTGTACACATGATTGCATTTGATTTAGTTGAAAAAACTTGAGAAGGCAGTAATTTTGAAAGCAATTCTCTTGTGTATCCAAAAATTGTTCGTTCTTGATGTGCAAAACGGTAAATCACACCGGGCTGTCACTAGGAAGTCAACTAGGCATCGGTTGGAAAAATTCTTCTATAACTAAAAACGTTCGGATCCGTGGTAAATTGCCCTGGCAGAGGCAAGAAGCACAAAACGCATGCGAGAACGGACACTATGATCATGAGCGAAGTCAAGAAGAATCCGAAGGTAGCTGTCCTCGAGATCCAGGAAACTCTTCAGCTATCAGATTTTGGGCGATCTGTTCATCGCCGTATCGTTACAACGGGGACTGAATAATAAAGTTGTCCAGAAGCGCCCAGTTATTAACAAGGCAAACAAAACCAAACGGCTTAGTTTTGGTAAGGAGCATGCTGATAAGCCCCTAAAGGTCTAGAAAGTAGCTCTCTGCACGGACGAATCAAAATGAGACTAGTTTAACCAAATATACGGGTTCGTGTGTGGAGCAGAACGGGTGAGGAGCATTAGGAGCGCCACATCCATCCAAGACACGGTGAAGCATGGAGGAGAAAATGTAACGGTCTGGGGGTGTTTTGCGTGGTATGGAGAAAACCTCGTGAAAATCGACAGAATAATGACCGCAGATTCCAACATAAACATCCTGCGAGAAAATCCGGAGGTATCGCAGATCCAGACAGGTCGTATTCAACAGGAAGCATACTGCCAAGAAGATCAAATCTTCCTTCCGATCTTGTCGGATTATATCGCTAGAATAATCTGTTGAGCCCGGACCTCGACCTTATCGAGAGTTTACGGGCAATTCTCGATGCCATGACAACTTGAAAATCTTAGACCCCCAACGGTTGATCCACGAACCTCAACCGTCAACAAGGTGACGGGAGGGATTGAATGGAAAATGAAAACAGTACGTAGTAGAAACAATTGCGTAGATAGCAGTGAGTGGTATTCTTTCTAATGTTATCAGGAATTGTTTATACACATAAATATAAGTAAATTTAATTCAATTTTATAAATGAGCTAGGATATGTACTTAATTAATTTATTGAAACCTACAGAATAGAGATCGAAGCTGAAGAATATTGTTGTGGCAAAATAAACAATACTGCGGGAAACTGAATTGTAGGTAGGAGAAAATAAATTGTTACAATGGAATATAAGTAAATTCATTTTCTAGCTTTGAGCTGCTGGAGGAAATCCCACAAAAAATTAGAGCAACAATTCCATCACGTTTATTTCTAGAAGACAAGAGACATTATACTACGTGCTACATTTGCGAATATAAGGGCAATGATCCGTCATCACACCTTCAAGTGATCATTACAAGCTGTCCTTTGCTTCAGGCACTTTTAACCTTGCAAGACATGTGCCTCGACCAAGTCGGCATTACGCGCCCATACCCATTTTTGAACAGAATGGCAGGGACTTTCATTTATCTCTTTTTGGAGCCAAAATGAAGAGGGCAGTTTTGGCTCATGTTTTTTTTTATTTTCTTCAACACAATTTTTTTTTTAATCAAAATCTAGTGAAACTGTGCTGCAAGTTCTTGTACTTGCCACTCAATCATACTAATGCAAAAATGGTACCTGGCATCGAAGGCTCTCAATATTAATAACTGTGGAAGTACATTTAGAACACTAAGTTGTGAGCAAGCAATAAGTTAATTGTGAAAGAAATAAGCTTGCAATGCTAAAAGAAGAAATATGAAGGTATATCTTAAAGAATCGATGGTAGGAAGTGTTTAAACCACAAGACGGCTGGTCAAAGGTTATCCACATTTAACCATTTCCAAAGCATTCAGCATAGCATAGAATAGCATTTTCCGACCATATACTCTCCTGGATTGGCTGTTGTAGAGACGAAGGAAGCGCCAGAAGAGCTGCCTTGGGTGTGACAGGCTCTTCATCTATCGTCCTCTTTGCTCAACACCTGGCCAGGTCCTTATGATCAGCAGAGATGGGAGAGCAGTGTTGATTAGATGTCTACTTAAGAAGATGCAGAGAACTCATGCTACCTTGATAGACATCTGGAATTGGAAATTGGATGGGATTGCACGGGAAGATTTCCTTGGCGAAAATCAAACATTGCAAATATTGCTTTGATATGAGATAGGTTTTAAAATGAATGAGTTGTTGGAAGTGACGGAGCAAAGAAAGTTAATGCACTCCTTTGTTGTCCGCTTTTCCGGGCTGAAACACTCGTGTTTCCTATTCCTACTCCACACTCCAAAGCCAAGGGTGTAATGTCTTTTCTTGCCTGTGAGCTTGTGAGCTCGGTTAGTACATGAGCACTAACTCTTGTCCTAGCCTTTTATGGTTTATGGTTATAGCGCCATTACTCGCGTTCCGAAAATAGGAGAAGGACGCGCTGACACAAAGTCACAAACACGCGTGCGCGCTCACACACACTCACCCACCCCCACACACACACACACACACACACACACACACACACACACACACACACACACACACACACACACACACACACACACACACACACACTTTCTTTTTTTGTCTGCTAAATCTGATCAGACGAATAAATTTTTGGTACTGTACAGATCCATTTTATGTATGAAGCCTTAATACGTTTTCAGATCAGTTCACACGAATATTCGCACCATGCCGGGTTGCGTTACTCCATAGAAAAAAAAGGCAACAATTATTACATCGATTCACTACACAGAAAAAAATAATGATTTTTAACAAGCGCGTAAAACTTCCCCTCGTTTAATTTCAAGCCAAAGGAGGCGTAAACAACGAAATTGTTTGCAATCTTTCATGCGCCATACAACAATGTTTGCAATCTTTCGTACAACAGGCTAGATTCAGGCGTTATCTGGCTAATATTTACATGAAATATCCCATTATTTTCTGCCAAATATAGCGCTCCCTTTATGTGCATTAGAAAACGCATAAAATTCAATGTTTCTTTTTATCTGTGTACGGTATTCCATTACACGCTAAGATCAGTTTACTTAAATATGAGTGAACTTTACCCATAATCGCGGAAAAGTGCACATACTCATTTTATGGGTAAAGTCGCTTTACCCATATTTGAGTACACATGGTTAACTAACAATATAGGTAATGTTTACTTATTTATGGGTAACCAATTTAAAGTAAATTTCACGCAAATATAGGTAAATCTAAAACCTTATATTGAAATTAGACGCTAATATGGATATGGATATGGATTTCTCTGTGCTTCAATTATACTACTACTATAGCAATTGGACTAACTGCTGATTGTTTGTTCCATAACAAGTAATACAAATATTGCTGAGAAGAGATTAAAAAGAAATAACTAACAGTTTATCAAAACAATTATTGATCGATTGGTTGAACCCATCAAGTTAAAAAACAAGAACGGCATTACTTTTTCAGATGTTGTGATTCCTCCCACTCCCTCTCATCGTAGTGTATTTTCTGTACAATTCCAAGGTCACAACTCTGCCACAACCTTCTCACCGCTCAATTTTCGGAACGAATCCGGATCCAAATGTTTTTTTCAGTTCTTCCATCTTCTACTACGCAATTCCAACTTTCGTAATGGACCTCAATCTGTTGAATCGCAAGATGGAGTGATAACCAACCTACTCGATCCAATGAAGCTTACGAACTGCCAATGTTTATTTTGTCATCCAAATATTGTAATATGCATTTACTCATATTTAGGTAATATCACTTAACTCAAATTGTAAGTGAAGTTGACCCACTTTTGTGAGTAAAATTTACCCATATTATGAGTATTGCATCAGTTACCCATATATGGGTGAAACAATTACCTTTATATGGGTAATTGAGTCTTAGCGTGTACGGCACACGTTTATCACTGATTCGCTTTTCTTATGAATGAAAACAGTTTAAAAAAAACAAATTTCATTTTTATTTCGTACAAAAATGACAGCGGGAAGAAAAGTACGTAACCCGTTGCCAACGCGTTCTTTGATCAGCCATTTCCAAAGCATGGCTTTTTTAAAAGAAAAGCTCTAATCCACTTTAATGATGTAATAAAAATTACTGTGTCTAATATTTTTCAATAAGAAGCGATCATATACCAAATATTCCGAAATTTTGGGAAATAACATTTTTCTACTAAATTTTTTTAAGTTAAATCAACATAACTTCAAGCTTCTGAACACCTGCCTATCGGAACAGCCTTAGTTTTTTATAATATTTTTTTTCCAGAGTGGTGGCTCACAATGAATTTTTGCTTCATTTCAGTATTTGTAGTAAAACAATGATGGGTAGCAAGCAATGCATACATAAAAACAAGATCCGATACATAAAGCTTCACAGAAGAAATTAATTTATTTTAACAGACGCGTAAGATTTCCCTCGCTTAATTCCAAGCCAATGCAAGCGTAAACAACGTAATTTTTTGAAATCTTTTATTCAGCATACAACATTGTTTGCAATCTTCAATACAACAAATCTGATTTCAGCGATATCTGGTTCAAATTGACATTAAAGTTCACATTAATTTATGCCAAATCTAGCATTCCCTTTATGTGAATTAGATAACGCAGGCAATTAAATGTTTCTTTTAAAGAGTGCACCCTACGGGATTTACTATCAGCCTAGCTCCGTCAGTCGGACTATGTACCAAATATGTCATAAGCTCATCGACAAAATAATTATTATTGAAGTTTAAATTTTTAAACAACATTATTTATCCTGTGTATAGAGTATGTCCCATAAAAAAACTGCGAAAATCCATACCTCAGTTTCAAATAAGTTTTTTTCATAGAAAATGATAAAAAAAAATCATAATTTTATTAAGGGAATCGTTAAGTCTTTCATGATTACATTACTCAATATGTCCACGATTTTTCTCGATCACCTTCTCCAACCGGGGACAGAATCGAGAGCATACCTTCTCAATGTATGAGTCAGTCATCGAGTTCCATGCCTTGGTTCCATGCCAACACTGGGGTGAGAACGTTCACAGGCCTTAGCCTGAACATTTACCCATATTGAGTAATCCATTCAAGTCCGGGCTAGGAGGCCAAATGTCCTTTGGCCAAAATTCCATGTTTTCCTTCAGCCACGCTTGAGTCCTTTTTGAGGTATGACACGGTGCTCTGTCCTGTTGGAAAATAACGTGTATGTGTGGTCCAAACTGGGTTTTCATCCATAGCAGAACGTGGTCCTTCAAAATGTTCATGTAAACCTCGGTATTAACTTTTAATCCAGCTTTGATAAATACTGGAGGCATTTTCAAGCCATTGGACGCAACTGCGCCGAAAACCATGACTCCGGGAGGATGTTTGGTTGTAAACTTAAATTTCAAGTTCTCTGAAACATCCTCAATCTTCTTCGGCGAAATAAACCTGTCTGTACGTGTGTTAGATACGGGATCGATGGTGAAAATATTCTCATCGGAGAATACGGTGGTGGTATGCTTCTTTTTTAATGCTGACACCAAACGTTTCGAGCGCTCCAGCCGTAGTTGTTTGGTTCGGTCCGTTACAAGGTGGCGCTTTACTCTTGCCCTGGACGATCATTTCAAGTCATCTTTGACCAACTGTTGCATGGTAGTTTTTGAAATATCGGCTTCCTTAGCAAATTTTTGATAGGATTTCGCCTCACTTTGTCTCTCACTGACCTGATGACCTTCGGTGTGCGGGCGGACCGTGGACGACGACTTCCCGGCTTCCGTGGACGTGGTCCATCAAGGAGTGAACGTTGGATACGGTAAACGGTAGCCAGGTGGTATCCCACAATCGTTGCAATTTGTTTTACGGGCTTTTGGGCGAGCAGCAAACTAGTCGCAACCTCCTTTGCGTACATTTTTCTCAACTTTGTTACTCGCGAACTAGTGTTTTGTTTACATAGTCTCAGAGTATACAATCAGATGATTACACACACGCATTAAAACAGTAAACATAATGTTTAAAGCTATCCATAAATAAGAATTGCAAAATTTTCGCATTTTTTTATGGGACATACTGTACATCATATGCTTAAATCACCTATAGCTGCTCGTATTATTTGTTTATTTATTATTATGACTAATCACACGAACAGACTTCCACGATCTACTTAATCATAGTCCGTTTGTCCAATTCCCTTCACAAATCCTTTTATTTTTTGGATCTGTTTGCTTCTCTGAAAGGTTTGACGAATTCCTGAGAAATATTTACCATAAAGAAGCTTGAGCACAAAGACAATCTCAATACACATATCTAAAGGGCGATACGGTCAAAATTTGGTCAATAGCAACTTGACGTATTTCTTTCAATTTTGCATTTAAAAAACCTGAACACCCCTCATTTTGAAGGTGTGTGTGTGTAGAATGTTGCTCCTATTTTGATTTTGGAATTCACTCTTCAGTTGTCAAAATGCCGTCCAAGCAAGAAGAGCAGCGTATCAAAATTTTGCTCGCGCATCGCGAAAATCCGAGCTACTCGCACGCAAAGTTGGCAAAATCGCTAAAAGTTGCCAAATCAACCGTTACAAATGTAATTAAAGTGTTTGGGGAACGTTTATCGACAGCCAGGAAGTCTGGATCGGGGGGAAATCGAAAACCGGAAGCCGCTGAGACGACAAAGAGAGTTGCCGGTAGTTTCAAGCGAAACCCTAACCTATCTCTCCGAGATGCCGCAAATAAGCTGGGTGTATCGTCTACAACCGTGCATCGAGCCAAAAAACGAGCCGGACTATCGACTTACAAGAAGGTAGTGACTCCAAATCGCGATGATAAACAAAATACGACGGCCAAAGCGCGATCCCGGAGGCTGTACACGACGATGCTGACGAAGTTTGACTGCGTGGTAATGGACGACGAAACCTACGTCAAAGCCGACTACAAGCAGCTTCCGGGACAGGAGTTTTATACGGCAAAAGGAAGGGGAAAGGTAGCAGATATTTTCAAGCACACGAAACTGTCAAAGTTCGCAAATAAATATCTGGTTTGGCAAGCCATCTGTACCTGTGGCTTGAAAAGCAGCATTTTCATAGCTTCCGGGACTGTCAACCAAGAAATTTACGTGAAAGAGTGTTTGAATAAACGTCTGCTGCCTTTCCTGAAGAAACACGGTTGTTCCGTACTGTTTTGGCCGGATTTGGCATCTTGCCATTACGGTAAAAAGGCCATGGAGTGGTACGCCGCCAACAACGTGCAGGTGGTTCCCAAGGACAAGAACCCTCCCAACACGCCAGAGCTCCGCCCAATTGAGAAATACTGGGCTATTGTCAAGCGGAACCTAAAGAAGACCAAAAAAACTGCTAAGGACGAGCAGCAGTTCAAGACAAACTGGCTTTCTGCGGCGAAGAAGGTGGACAAGGTGGCTGTACAAAATCTGATGGCAGGGGTCAAGCGTAAGGCCCGGCAATTCGGATTTGGAAAAGCGGAAGCCTAACTGAATATTTTTCCTGAATTTTATACTAATTGAACTTGAAAAAGAAATTTAATTTGATTTTTTAAATAAACGATTTCACCGATTTACACGCGTTTTCCCTTGACCAAATTTTGACCGTATCACCCTTTA